>CM077240.1:19233216-19260716 GCA_039654775.1 Spinibarbus caldwelli | reverse complement strand
ACATACTGATAAAAAAATGTGTAGCCTGAATGCACTGAAAGTCGCTTTGGATAAAAGCGTCTGCTAAATGTAAATGTAAATATTGTTTTTATTAGTTCATATTATAATTAGTAATGACTGTATGTAAAATCTGATAAACCCTGAAAACCTCCATAAAATTATCCATATTGTATGAAAACAGTGCACATGCTTTGTATTAGTTGCATTGCAACAACACAATTATTCAAAATATGAGGTAGTTTTTTGTTTTGTTGACTTACCCTACTTTAAAAAGTGTACTTGCTTGTGGGAATTCATTGCATCGGGGCTGCTGGATTGCATAATTACTTACTTTTTCTCTGTTCATTTTTTGTTACTGTTGATGCAATGTGCATTCCTGTTCAATGGTGTGTCTGCGTTCTTAGTTATTAGTTTTTGCAAGCATTACTATTTGTTGTAATGACAGATACAAAGTGTACATCAATTCCGGTGTCTTCTGTTGCTATTTTTTTTAAGAAAGGGATCCATTGGTCACATGTTATTGCTCCATAAACATGTCAAAGTGTCAGCCAGCTGGCTATGACGAAGATCCCAAAGTTCCTGATAAACTGAAGTCCAGAATGAGAGTGAAAATGCATGAAATCATCAGCATCCTATTGACAAATGATTATTTCTCTCTAGTGGAGTAGCAATTTGCAACTGCACTTCTGCTGTTGCTGTCTGTTTATGCTGTTGTCATCTAAAATTAGTTTCACCTATTAAATCAAGTCCAACAAGGATCCCAAAGCAACTCCATTGGTATTAGATTGTGAAAGTAAATATTTCTCAATCATATTTTCATGATTTCTGAAGGATCATGTGACCACTTAAGACTTGAAAATTCAGCTTTGCCATCACAGGAATTAATTACATTTAAAAATATATTGAATTCCAAACCAGTTATTTTAAATTGTAATAATATTTCACGATATTACAGTTTTCCTCTATTTTTGGTCATCCAAAGAATTATGTTTCAAAAACATTTAAAATTCAAGCTGTGAGAGTTTTGGAGACTATGATTTGCACAGTTGTCAAGGCATTT
Organism: Spinibarbus caldwelli; assembly: GCA_039654775.1. Lineage (NCBI taxonomy): Eukaryota > Metazoa > Chordata > Actinopteri > Cypriniformes > Cyprinidae > Spinibarbus > Spinibarbus caldwelli. The sequence continues at coordinate 19,259,656 of CM077240.1, read as the reverse complement.
TGTATATATCTTACTAAATTTAAGTAATGATAAAAGCATGCCTACTGTTTAAATGAAATATAGAAACAAGTTTGTTCATCAGTTTGCCTTAGTATAAAATTCTTTGTTCTCATTTACAACTATTACAAGAACTATTTATAACTATATATTCAGTTTGGTCTGCCATATGTAATATGGGTATTTTGACCTTGCACTTTCTTTTCAATTTGCTTGTAATTACCCTCTGAGTGCACAGCCGTGCTGTCTTGTTTATCCTGGATTAGAGAGACCTGTGTTCCTTTAAGTTTTTGCCAGAGTGGGAGCTTTAGGTTTGTTTGTGTGTGTGTGTGTGTGTGTGTGTGCATGCATGTGTGAGCTGCTCCAGGTTTCCTGTGGGAACGCTGGTATTCCAGGCGGCTGAATCATGCAGCCAGGTTTATGTGGCTCAAAACTGGGGCAGATTTCGGGAAATAGGACCAAAGCTGTGAGCGTGTGTATATTTGTGAGAGTTGTGCGTGTGTGTGGAGATGGAGTAGATCAGTGCGGTTCGCTACAGAAACAGTCCATGTACTCTACTCCATGTATTTTACCTCCAGGCAAAGTACAAAAATGTTAAAATCCTTTATCAGATCCGTAGGTTTACATTTTTCCAGACAGACAGTAAGTCAATCATCTTTTGTTCGCACTGTCCTGCACCTCTTGAAGGCCTCAACTCCACGATTCCTCCACACGCTATTTCAGTCTGTGTGAAATCTTTAGTGAGAGACATGTTTGAAAGTGTGGGTTTGTTGCAGTACACCATGTAGACGTGTTTTTGACGTGATGTCAAGCACCATCAGTCACTATTACTGTTTTAACTTGTGTAGCATTTTAACTCGTGTATGCAGTACTGTTCAAAAGTTTGGGGTCAGTAAGATTTTTTTATTTAATAAATAGCTTTATTTAGCAATAATGCTTTAAATCGATCAGAAGTTACAGTAAATACATTTAAAATGTTTTCCTGTTTCCTGTTCTTTTGAGCTTTCTGTTGAATCCTGAAAAAAATGTATTACTTTTTTCACAAAAATATTTAGCGGCACAACTGTTTTTATCATAATAAATAATTATGCACCAAATAATAATATTATAATGCTTTCTAAAGGATTGTGCGACACTGAATACTGGAGTAATGGCTGCTAAATATTCTATTCGCAGGAATAAATTATATTTTAAAATACATTAAAATAGAGAACAGCTATTTTAAATTATAATAATATTTCAGAGTATTACTGTTTTTACTGTATTTTTGATCAAACAAATGCAGCCTTGCTGAGCATAAAAGACTTCTTCCAAAAACATTAATAACAGCTCAAACGTTTGAACGGTAGTTTATGTGAGATCAAAGCCTTTTCTATGCATGTATGTGCTTTTTAGTTATAAGCGTACAGATACGACTCCATGTAGTCGAGGCAGTGGGAGATCAACACTGTGTGTTTATGTAAACTCTTGAACCCGTGCACAGTTTTAATTGGTTCGCTGTTTGTATGACTTAATAAGCTGTTTGAAACTTGAAGCTTTATAGTTTTGTGGAATTCAGACTTTCAGGCCTCCACTAAAAACATACATAAAATCAGGGCGCAAATGAAGAAAAGTTCAAAGATTCCTGTGAAAACACACAGGCTGAGCTGATAGCGCGTAACTCTCAACGGGGTCTTAGAGGTTGCTGATGTTTTTGTAATTTTTTTTAGATGATTTCACCTCAGATCGCTTTGTTTCTCCAGCAACAAAATGATTTTGTCCTCGTTCTCACCTCACGCATCCATCCACACCGCCGACCAATCGCATACTAAAGAGAGCTTGGAGATGAATCATGCTGGTCTTTATGAGAACCCAACGCCCAATCAAATCACTCATTAGCTCGATGACCAACTGTACCTGCAATGACCCGTCACTGCGAAAGACTCTTATTTCATGGCCGTAATGCTTTGTGTGAAGACTGGATAGGATTTTCCAAAAAGATTGTTTTCAGAGGAGACTGGAAACCAGCTGGAACTTTTCGACCAATAGGACTTTCTCATTTTGTAGCACACACACAATCTTTGGGTTTTAATATGTTATGGGGACTACATATATCGCAAATAACTGTTATTATAATAAGCTATAATGTCTGACTCAAAATAGACTGACAATCATAACTGTGGTTTGTTAAAAATGTTACTTATAAGATTAGAATAATTAAACAGTCCATTACTCACTATGAAAATGTGTAAGTTCAAGAAACATATCAGCAACAGTTGTACTGTAATATGTTGAAAATATGTATATTATAATTAGTAATACTTTTTTATATGTATTGTTATTATCATTATTATTTGTATGATTTCCAGAAAAAAACATAGTAATTATTAGTATAGTTCAATTTTAACAGTAAAACCAAAGTCCAGTAGCAATTGCTCTAATGTCTGTGCGAGTCGGGTATGTTTTGTGATAGGCGGTGGGTGTTGTAGGGGTTGGTAGGATTTGGTGCTCTGAGGGGTATTTGGTATGAAGTGGCTGGTTTTGTGTGTGTGTTTTTTTTGAGTGGGGGTAGGAGGTGGGGGCCTTAAACTCCAGTGGCCAGCATCCAGCAGAATAAATAAACACAGCTGCAAGCTGAGACCACCTTAATGTGTGTTTGTGTGTGTGCACGTTCATTCCCTCATTTCATGTGGGAGAACTTGGACTGCAAGCTTTAAAACCTGCTAACACACAGATACACACACGTACACACACCCACAATATGTAAGGTGATCTAGAGAAAGAGCTGATTTTAAGGTTGATTTAGCAGAGCATTTAACACAGGGCATTCCTGAACTTGTGTAAAGCTCTCTGTGCTGAGACGAGGTCATACGTGTCTGTGAGCGACTATTAGACTCCTCAATGTGTGTGAGACAGTGGCTTTGTGATGATGAATGTGGGTTTATTCCACTGTAAGACATGCATGTATGTGTTTGTGCATCTGTCTGTGTGTGTGTGTGTGGCAGCTGGCTGTCTGTGTGATTGACATGGCTGAGCTCTTCCCTGCTGTGTTGAGGATGAAAGCAGATGCTCTCATTTCGTTCTCTCCCTTTTTTCTCCCCTCTCTTCACATGCCCTCTGTAACCAGAATCCTCAACTTTCAGCCTCTCACCGAGCTGAAGATATGAGGGAGAGAGGGAGAGGGCGAGGGGAAATAAGAAAGGGAGGAAAAGAATTATTGAGTGGAAGACAATCTTAGAAAGTGGATGAAAGAGATGAATTTTATCACATTGTTCTGTTATCATGCCTGTGTTTTGGCAGTGCAGAAAATGAACATCCCAATATAGTCTCAGCGAGTTAAGAAGCTCTTCTCTCTTTGGCTTTCTGTTGCTCATATTAATTCAGCCTATCAGGATGTTTTTAGCTTTGTTCCAAAACCTAGTTAGCTGACTACGGAAGCAGCATTTTAAGGCATCTTATGCATGTTCCCGACTCAAAGGCTGTTATAAAAGGTCGTTTCCTAAATGCAATTCATCCTAAAACACTGAATTTTGTTCAAATTCTAAGGTGGCATCACATTTAAGGGCAGGAATCAACAGGGATGGATATTATATCATGAGAATGAGGGCATGAAAAATGTTTAGTGTAATTATGTTAGTAATTCAAAATTCTGATATATGATTTTTTTTTTTTTTTTTTTTACTCTCACTTTCATCTGTATTAGACTTTAGTGCTTTTTCCCCATTAATATTAATGTAAAAAATAACTAAACTAACTTATTACTAAACTTTTTTAAAAGGCAGTCTCAGAATGCATTGTGACAAGTTCAGATAAAAAATAAATCAATTGTTATTATTATTATTATTATTATTGTTATTGTTATTATTGTCTTTTATGTTCACCAAGGCTGAATTTTTGATCAAAAATACATTTTAGTTTATTTTAAAATATAATTTATTGCTGTGTTGGCTAAACTGAATTTCCAGCATCATTACTCCAGTCTTCAGTCTCACATGATCCTTCAGAAATCATTCTAATATGCTGATTTGCTGCTCAAGAAACATTTCTTATGCACAGTTAAAAGCAGTTGTGCTGCTAAATATGTTTCTGGAAACCATAATGCAATATTTGTAGGATTATTTGAATATAAAATTTAACAGAACATTTATTTAAAAAAAAAAAAACAACAACAATTATAAATGCATTTTCTCAATTTTGATCAATTTAATGCATCTATTAATTTCTTCTTCAAAACAAAAAAATCTTTAATGACCCCAGACTTTTGAATGCTAGTGTATATACAATAAAAATGTCAAATGTAATTGAAATTTAAAATGCAATATTTATTTTTGTTGCTTATCATTATGCTTATCTATTTCACAATTAGCTTAGCAACATGCTAACGTTAAACTCTTAATTATAAGTCTAGTGTCCTGTGTGGAGTGCTATTTGTGTACTGCCCTTCTGCCTATGCAGAGCGTTCCAAATCGGTCATTTCTGAGGTTCCATTACAGTTAGAATGTTGCCTACGTAGGCGATGGTCAAAGAGACAGCTCACTAGGTTTTGGAACAGAACTTGTGTCTCTTTCTACTTTTGCACACACACACACACACACACACCGTTTCTTTTGGAATTAATGGCTCCAGGGACATATCCAGTCTAATGGTCTGCGGTCTGCTCATTCTCTGGAATAGATATGGAGACTCACCACGTCCATAATGCTGCTGTAATATCAGGCTCCCTCAGCTAACGTCTGTTTTCTCTTAGCATGGAGTCACACCCACACGCTCTCCATCCCAGACCTGGCTGACCCCTCCATCACCTCTCACCTTGTCTTTACTCACTCAGTTACAGACCTCCTATGTCGCTCCATTTTCTGTCCATTTCATTCTTCTCTTGCGTAGTCAGCATCCAAAGTCTGTCATTACAGTGGAGACACTCACACACGTACACACACACACATGCATATTTATTCACACTCCATCATTCAGTGGAGTCACATATTTCCCCTGACAGCTTCTATATTAAGCGCCCGAGTTTTTGTCTTTTGCAACATCGAGACCAAATAAGTAAATCTAACCCTCTGTTGACTCACCACAGAAAGTAACGAGGGGTGTGTGCGTGTGTGTTGGGTCATTCATGACTGTGTACCATGGTTTGCAACTGCCCACATTTTCCCACTTTCCTCCATGTTAGCACACCAGTTTTCCACACGGCCGAGTATAACCGTAACACAACATTACCGCAACGTTAATCCTCACAAAAAAAGCTGTGTTAAACTTTCTGTGTGTTTGCTTTGTGTTCGCCGTTAAACAAAGTTACACAGTTTTTGCTCTAGCAGCAGATTGTAATAATAATACACACTGCTGTGACTACAGTTAAAGGGCTGTTTTAACCAAAAATTAAATTCTATCATTGTTTTCAAACCCTCATTCTTCTGTGGAACAGAAAAGAAGACATTTAAAAAAAAAAATCAAAGGAAAAAAAAAAGGTGTTTTTTGTCTATACAATGAAAGTTAGTGGGGTCTGATGCTGTTGTTTTGGACCCCATTGACTTTCATTGAATGAACAGAAACACAAAGTCATAGAGATTTGGCATGACATCTTTTAGGTCTGTACATGAGTTTTAAAATAATTTCTTCATAGTTATAATGTCTGTAATCTTTACGACTGCGCCGATGACAGTCATGTTCATACTGTGTCCCAGTATCATTATCAAGGGAATTAGACATTAAAAGGATAAAAAAAAAGTGACTTGAAACATGTTTAAATAAATCGAGTCCCACAGCAGTGCAGGTGTGAGTGTGTGTTTGTGTGTGAGACTCGAGACTCAAGACAGACCTTGTTTGTCCATTAGAGCGTGAGAGGAAGTCCAGACCGCACCGTTTGAAGTGATGCAAAGTTCTGGTGTGTGTGTGTGTGTGTGTGTGTTTGTGAGTTGCATTTACTTACTGGAAATGGAAATATCCCACATCTGTCACGTTATTCCATTCATAAATAATTCATATTTGCTTTCTGTCTCTCTCTCTTTCTGACTCTTTTTTTTGTTGTTTTTTTTTTGTTTTTGTTTTTTTGCTTCTGTCTTTGGTTTTGTCCTGTAAAGCTGACAGATGTTTCTGTATCTGTCACACCTGCTTCATGATTTATTTATCCAGAGTCACACGTGCACACACACTTTTTTTTTATATCTGTCATGAATTATTAATAAGCAGGAAAGACCATTTATGCTGTACATTATTGGGTGGAAAATTATTAGCGCACACAGGCACTTTTCTTTTGTAATGTTGGGGTTTGCCAGTAAAAACAACGGTTGTTAGGGCAGCATATGTCACATGGACACACATACACACTAAGTCACTCTTGCTGAGTTTTACTTTAAAAAGACTGGGGAAGAAGTGACACAGAAGAGAGATCCTGTGTGTCTGTGGTCAGGAGAAAGAGACCGTTTGCCAAATGGCATCTGTATGCAGAGAACAGTGTACCACTGTAACACATCATTTCGGACACACTGAAGAAACATAGTATGTGTGTGTGTCCTGAGCTCTTGACCTATCTTCTGTTGAGAATGGAAGATAAGTGTACTGCTTACTGTGTATATGTAGCATATACTACATACTACTTTTTTTTAAATAGTATATGAAATTAGTTCATAAAGTAGTATTTATTAATACTACTTTCTTTTTAAACAATGAGTAAAATAGTCTACCATTCAAAAGTTTTGTCAGTAAGTTTTAAAAAATATAATATTTTAAGTCTGCAAGGATGCATTAAATTGTTCAAAAGTTACAGTAAAGACATATATAATGTTGCAAATCTTTTCTTTTTCAAATAAATCCTGTTCTTTTGAACTTTCTAATTAGTATCTTGAAGGATCCTGTATTAGTATCTTGATTAGTATCATAGTATCTTGAAGAAAATGCATCACGGTTTCCACAAAAAATAATTAAGCAGCACAACTGTTTTCAAAATTGAAAATAGCACCAAATCAACATATTAGAATGATTTCTGTAGGATCATGTGACACTGAAGACTGTAATATCTGCTAAATATTCAGCTGTCATCACATCAATAAATTACATTTTAATATATATGAAAATAGTAAAAAGTTATTTTAAATTGTAAAAATATTTTAGAATATTACTTAGTTTTTTTTTAATTAATCAAATTAAATCCAGCATTGGCAGTATATATATTATATTATATTATATTATATTATATTATATTATATTATATTATATTATATTATATTATAACAAAAGAAATACCAAAACAAACATGTGAGTAGAGGTCTGCATTCCCGCAGCTCTCCCGCAGGAACTGCGGGACCCGACCAGATTTCTTGCGATGTGAGATTAAATTCCCAAATAAAACGTGTTAGCGGTCGGTAACTCTGGTGTAATTTGAACGGGAGCGGGCAGTCTAACAATATCCTGTTCCCGACATCCTTTCAGAACAGCATATCTGCTCTTTATTCTCATTGACCACTGGTACAGCCTGCACTCAGGACTGTTATGCACGCGCTGCACGCATGAACCAGTGCTTTCTGCGTCACGCATTTTATTTGCGGGGTCTGTGTGCAGCATGTGCATAACGGTCCTCAGAGCAGGCTGTTGCCTACTGGTGGTAAATATACGGCCCTCAGACAGAACAGGCAGGTTGTCGATGAGTGACAGAGCAGGATAAGGATGGAGCAAAGTGTGGATGCGCTATCCTTGAAGAACGTTCAACTCGGTTTTGTTTATATTTTGCTTAGCCTATAATTTTAAATGACAGATGTCGTAGGCTATTTAATTTATTTTTCTCTGCGACATTTTTCCTACTGTTAACAGCAAAATGTGCTCAGAGCAAGACTCTTGTTAATGTGTTAAGAGCAAGACTCTTGACCAGACGAATAAAATAACAAATACAATTTTGTGCAGACTACACTTTTATATGTTAGTCTATCGCTCTTTCTTTTAGTAGCGGAAATTTAAATCTGAGATTCTGGAAACGAGATCTAAATTTAGTGGGAACGTTCGGGTCGGGAAGAAAATTATTCTAAGCGGACAGCGGGTGAACAAAGAGTGAATATATTGCGGGAGCAGGTGGGTGCGGGATAGAACCTCGCGGGAGCAGGACTAAAAAAACAGTCCTGCGCAGACCTCTACATGTGAGTTACCCAGAGCTGTGTGCATGTGTGTAATTTCTATAATCTGGTGAACAAATGTAGAATGTAATAAATCCTGTAGTAGCTCCTGCCGATCAGCCCACACTCACCGAAACAGGAGAGCTCAGCTTTCTCCTTTGAGAGTGTGTGTGTGTGTGTGCTGTCCACATTTACACAGTCTGCTGTTGGGTCATCAGTCAGCTGTGGTAATCTTTGTGATGACAGGCACTGGCTTTAGCAAATAATAGAGTTTCCATAGCAATACGTGACCACGTTAACTATTTATCCAAAAATCTGATGGTGTGACGGACACAGGCGGCCATCAAACTATAGTGTCATGTAGGAGGAGTGAGATTTGTGGAGCCTCGGCATGCTGTGTGTGTGTAAACGTGTTTGTGCGCAAGTGTATTTAGACATGTGGGTAATATCATTGCTCTGCTGTATGTCTGTCAGTGTGCCCGCCTGGAGAATTCAAAAGCATCCCTTCGGTGATCACAGGCAAATGTAACTGGCCATCCTTTGAGTGCCCGTGTGTGTATGTAAGGAGGTGATAAGTGACTTAATGAGTTTTCTTACCTTCTCACCCGCTGTATCTAATGGAGCATCTCACACACTTAACTGACATGTTTTAAATGATGCTTTCAGGACCCCGTCATCTTTCGTCACCTTTGTGTGTGCGTATAGATTGTTAGGAGTTTGTTGCACGTCTGGGTTCAATAGTCCTCGTGGAGTTGCTTGGGAAGTGAACACGATAGCCTTACTATAAGTGCATGCGCACAAACACACATTCACACACGTACGTCCTTATCAAACCCGATCTGACCTGGCCGATCCAGTCACCTCCTCATCTGGTTCTGCTTTGCCCCTCCCTTAGGGCCAGGAAATAGTTGAAGAGACATGTGTTTCCCTGGGGCCACATTTCACAGGTGCACCACTGTTTGTCTCTTGCCTTTTACATTTGTCTTAAATAATAGAAATAACAAATATGGCCCTACCCGGAGAAACAGGACCCACTCTGAGCTCCATGCAGACCCCTGAACCTCCGCATTCAATCATGCATGCACACACACTTACTTCTGCACATCCGTCTGTATGTCCATCTATATATTTGTATAGCTTTCTCTCTGTCCTTTGATCTATCAATCTATCTGTCTGTCTGTCTGTCTGTCTGTGTATCTCTCTATTCGTTCATCTGCCTAGCTGTTTCTGTTCTCTCTATCAGTTTGTCCATGTAGTTCTATCTGTTTGTCCATCTATCTGTCTTATCTCTCTATTCACATACATATGTCTAGACGTTTGTCTGTCTGTCTCTCAATCCATTTGTTCATGTAATTCTGTCTATCTATCTATCTATCTATCTATCGATCTATCGATCTATCGATCTTTCGAGCTAGGTAGATTACTTACAAATTGTAGTCCATTACAGATTACATAATAAAAAATGTAGTTAGTTTTTTTTTTTTTTTTTTTTAACTTACCATTAAATGTACCATGTTGATATAAAAAAAAAAAGCAAAGAGAAAAAAAATATATTCCATTTTTTGACATCATCATAAAATAAAAAGTGTTTCCAAATCTGGGCTTAATGTAGGAACTGCAGTGGGTTTGAGAGTTGATAAAAAGCTAATAATTAAATCATGAAAATGTGAAATTATTTAAACACTTGAGCACTAAAAAGAGAAATATTTAATTTGTTTACCTGCATGTCAATATGACCATTCAGTGACATCAAATTGTAAACCTGTGAATGTGTTCTTATTGAAATATTAACTTCCTCAGAGAGAGTAACTTGCACAATTATTTGTTTCATACATGGTCTAATTGCATAAGAGGTGTTTTCCCCCCAAATTCAGAAGCTTGGTTTGCAAATTTATTTACACAACATTTGTTAAAACAGTTAAAGCTAAATGGTATGATACACAGTAGGATTTTTAGAGAGAAAATTTTAAAAGAAGAATTAGGAAGAATTAATAATTCACTGCCATTGTGTGAATATGTAATCATGAAATCCACAAAAAGTAACTGCAATCTGATAATGAGCATTATAATAAAATGTATTATACTGTAATTACACGTGCTTGATTTTTGAAATCTAATTACGTAGTCCAGATTACATGTAATCAGTCACCCAGCTCTGTCTGTCTGTTTGTTTTCTGTCATTTTTTGTCTTTGTATAATTTCATACATTTTTTTTGTCTTTTTCATTCACACACACAGACATTGAATGAAAAGCAGTTCATCCACACACACACACACACACACACACACACACAGGCCATGATACACAGTAGTTTAAAGGGTCTGTTTGAGCCAGTGAAACTAGAGCACTATTTCGTGTCACGTTTAAACATCTTAATGACACTGCAGTCTGCCATGCACCCCCCGCATTAATCATCTCTGCACTCTTACGTTACGCACTCGCGCACACACACACACACACACTCATGCAGTATCCAGATGTGCGCGCTGATGCATTTGATTGGATAATTGGCTTGGAGGGACTGTTTAATGGTCAAAGTTTCTGCTTTAGGGTTTAGGGGTGAAAGGTCAAACACTGCTCTGCCCATTAAACCTGACCGGTGGGTGTGGAGGCGTGGGTGTGCACTTCGGTGGGTGGCAGGATCCTCGATTGCTTGTAAATTCACCCACAGAGCAGGTTAAAGAACCCCTATTTTATTACACAATTAAACATTTTCATAGTTTGTAGCTTTACAGACAGCCGCATTCTGTATTTCTCTCTCATAATCCTTGCCATATTGATTTAACATCATATCATATTATATTTGAACTGCCAAAAATTAGGTTCATGCGATATGAATACTCACATGCGAAATGAATACATACACATACGTAATCTGGACATTATCAGATATGACATGAGGGAAATAGAATGTTTTTCTGTGGGTTTGTTGGGATGTTGACTAATATGTCCCTCTTCTGGAAGAAGATAAAGTAGCTATTGAATCGCTGTTTGACAGGAGTGTTGTCACGCCAATACACTTCATTATTGTGTAAAAGTGTGAGAGGGAGCGAGGGAGTGAGAGAATGCTAACATTTGTGTAAATGGCCTGAATGGTTCCTCTGTTTAAATCTCAGGAAATCAGTAGAGACTGGCTGCTTGACTGAGTGAGTGCTTCCTGTCTCTACAGGAAGTGCTGGCTTTTAGAAGGAGGAGAGGTAATTTAGAACAAGAGTGTGAGTGTTTGTGTGAATGTGTTATCTAGATATCTTGGTGAGTGTGTGTGTGTATATATGAGCTATGGGGGAGTGGGGTAAGCTAAGCCACATTTCACTTAAGCTGTTCTCTAGGCAAGAAGGAGGAAGAGGCAAAACTTGCATAACTAATTATTGTTCAGGATGTCTGCTTTCAACTGAAATTTGAAGAAAGCTCATAACATAGGACCATAGAAATATAATTTCTCTAAAGTCGAGTCACACAACCTGCCTTTATTAATCATAGCCAGCTGTACATGATGGCCACTTTTTAAATATGTAATCACATGATACAAAATATACACAATTTACCAGATTAAGAGGGTTATAGCCTTTGACACAACTTACCCCACTCTCCCCTACATATCCATTTTTGTCTTGTGATCTTTTTCCAGAAAATGTGCAGATGTTTTATTTGTTATTTAATTGCCAACTTTATTTGCAAATATACACTTTGGGCTTTTTTTATTGCTGAAAATCCATATGTTTTATGGATTTATTGCATGTTTGTTATCATTATCGTCATAAGTTTCTCCATAACAGCTCTGTTCATCATGTTCTATGGCCTTTTTTTTCTTTGCAGTGTTTAATCAAAAAGTCATTTGCCTCATTTCAGGCTCGCGCAGCCAAACACAATCAAAACCTGATCACACAAACCATGTGGGGTGTGCAGGAAGCTTGAGCTCACTCTATATACACTCTCTCACACACACACACACACACACACACACACACACACACAGCTGGGTCTTGTTATAATCTTTACAGTAGCTGACTCTCACTCTATGTTATTAGAATTGTGTTGTACTGCTGCCGTAGCTCAGAATTTATGCAGTACAGGTGTTGAAGAATCACACACCATCACGCTCGTGATCTATAGCGTCTACTATGCGTACAGTCTGGTATTTCTCCTCCTACCCTCCACACACACTGTCGGACTACTAACTCACACACCCCTCCCTACAGGTTGAACATATCACAGTCTGTCTCCCTGAAATTGCAACATGTGATTCTGATTTCAGGGCCTTCAAATCCAATATGAAAAAAATGTATTTCATTATAACTTCATATATTTCTAACTGAAGTCTGTGCGTATTTGTGCGCACATGTATGTCGCTGTACGTTCATGAGGTTGGATGTTTCATTGAATGTGTTTATGTCTCACTAGGTGAATAGAGAGTGGTGGGTTTGTGTGTGTGTGTGTGTGTGTGTGTGTTTGTGTTGGTAGATATGGTATTTCCTTTGAAGGAATGTGTGTTTAAATGGCTCCACAATGTCAGAACATTTCAGCAGCAGACTTTCAGCGCTGTGACCAAACTTCCTCTCTTTAGGAATTTTAATGGTTATTTGGCATTAACAACTATTTTCAAAAAAATTCTTAAATCAGAGTTTCAAACCAAAGCTGAAAGTTTCATGTAGTTTGTACTTTTTTTTGCAGCCTTTTTAAATAAACGTGTTTTGTGGTATTACCTGTTGACTTTAGAAATGTTTTCAATGAAAGCAAAGATAAAATCATTTCTTTTACATTGCGATCTAAAAAAAATTAATATTGAATTTTATTAGGCATACATGAGCTTCTGAGATACACATCCACATATGCACACACAGGGAATATAGAATAACTGAATCCCAGCTTTCCATGACCAACAGCGATATAAAGTGGAGGGTCAAATTTTACCCAGCATTCCTGACACACAACCTCATAGTTCACATACATTCACATTCTCACAAACGGGTATTCATTAAGGATACACAATATATCCATATCCAATATCAATAGTTATTAACTTTTATCACAATTTTATTATCATTATCATTTTCTTTATTTTTTCCATTCAAGCAGTATGCTTTTTTTCCCAAACAATAAAAGATCCATATTTTCCATCTTTTCTTCTTAAAATAATAAGGTTATAATGCCTGATTTTATTTTGAAGCACAATTTTATGGGATGAATGGCAGAATGAATACTGCCTATTCTTTTTGTTTTTGACCTTTAATATAAAAACACATAATCAGTTGTATCTGAAAATTTCTATATCAGTGCAACTCTTTTTTTTTTTTTTTTTTTTCTAGTTTATTCTCATCACTCACACACACACACACACACACATTTTGAGGAATAACCTTGAGGTGTTTTGCAAAGCGGTGTGTTTGACACTGATGATTATCTGTGTAAATAGTTAACAGCCGATTCTCTTTGATAATGTTCATTTTGTTTAAATGGTCAGCTGCCATCAAACCCACACACACATGCATGTTTCATTAATGTCTGTCATCATTTTTGAAAAGACTTTTTTAAAAATGCTGAATCTGACAAGATTATGAATTAGAGTGAAATATGTTCCTTGTGGTCCACAAACACACACGCACTAAGCTGCTACGTTCACATAAACACACCACGAATTTCCTTGATGACTCACTTTCACTCTTAAACACATTTTAATACACACATGACGATCTCAGAGGTGGTCTGAGTGACCCTGGGAATTGTCAGCATATTTTACGAAAACACCTCCAGAGAAGAGCTCTTTCTTACGGTTTGTTTTCTTTCTTTTTAGTTCTCCGATTTCACTGGAGTCTGCAGGAGTCCAGAGGAGCAGCCATACTTGTGCACGCACAACTTATTTTAGTTGTGCCGTTCTTTTCCCAGGCTAATAAGGTTTTAATTAGGTTTTAAGCTGTATATTTGAAATAGACTGACAAGAGGTTAAACCATCCCAGATCAGGTGTCTAACTCCACCCATCCTCCTCAAATGAAATCAGATCTAGTATAGAACCGCTGCAGATATTAAAGCCGAATTAAACAAACAGGTATCCGAGGTTCAGTCAGTGCTGATCTTTAACAGTTATCAAAACAGCACATTCTGTACATACCTCCACCGCTGCCAGCACCTCGGGCCAAGCACAAAACACTGACGAGGCTTTTGTCCTCTCTTCCTTATTCTTCAGACCAAGAATTTGACAGTTTATTGTTTGGTGACGTGTTTTGGCCTCTTTTATGAGTCGGTTTCAAACATGCAGCAGGAACTGGCTTCCTCTCTACCTGCATAAACACCTGAAACCAACACCTTTCACTCTCTCCTCCTCTTATTTCCTTTAGAGGGCTTCCTTTGTGTTGTGAATATCGCTGCTAATCTGTAGATTAGAGGTTTGGTCTTGTGGATGTGTGCCGATGTTTGTTTAAGGCTGATTGTTGGTAAAGTGAGATGGTTGTACTGTCTGTACGTGTATGTTTAGATGAACGGTTTAATTGTGCCTTTTAAAAAGATTACAGAGTTTAATGGCCACACACTCACCGCCTTGCATTCATTTTGATATAGACACGTGCCAGCTTGCAAATTCACTGATTCATTATACAAACTCCCACATCATAATAATCATCACATCGGTTGGATTGGATCTAGCTTCACTGATAGCACTGGAAAATGTGCACATAGGTGAAGCATTGCAATCTTTCCTTACTGTATTGTTGTTTATTTTTTCCTTCAGTGGATTTAATAACTCTTCCAAATCTTGCAGTCCACTTAATTATTTATAATATCAACATTTGGTAACACTTTCTGTGATGCATAGTGTATTATGTATATATTCATGATGTATTCATAATATCTGTGCTTACAAATAACCACCTAACAATATAATATATTATTGTGTGTATTTATGTGTGTGTGTGTGTGTGTATATATATATATATATATATATATATATATATATATATATATATATATATATATATATATATATATATATATATATATATATATATATATATATATATATATATATATATATATATATATATATTTTATTTTATATTTTTTTTTTATTTTTTTTTTTTTATTTTTTTTTTTTTTCCTGGTTATACATTTTTCAATTAGTTTTATGCATTATACATGATGGCAAGATTTGAAATACACTACACTGTTTAACCTACGTAAGGTGTAACCATGAATTATATTGTATAATTGTATCATATTGTATCATAACTGTGGTTGCAAAAATTTAGGAAAACATATAATGATATATATATATATATATATATATATATGTATATATGTATGTATGTATATATGTATCTATATATGTATGTATACAGTATCTCATGTTTTCCTAAAATTTTTTAACCACAGTTATGATACAGTATGATTCATGGTTACACCTTATGTAGGTATATATAATATAGGATTTATAGAAAAAAAAAATACACAACATTCTGACTAGATGTGCAAAATAAAAATTTAATCTGACAGTAATTGTCTTGAAAATTGATGTTGTCACTTTTTAATGGTTGAGTAAATTTTTTTTAATTTAAATTTTGCACAGTATGCTAAAATTTTCTTTGATAAGATGTCTCTAAATTCCCATATAAACTATTTAAAGAAATCTTTCTCATTAATTGACTTGTTGCTTAGTGGACAACTAGTTGACCATCCTGACCTATCTGTAATTCTGACTTTATTTTTGCTCTTTCCTTCTTTGTTTTGAGATATTTTCTTGGTTCATATCAGATTTCCAATCTTTTGCTTCACTGCTTTTTTAATCCGCATTTACAGAGACCTCTATGCTGCGGGACTGATTTTTCTGCACCTCTGACCAAGTGAAGGCAGATCCTTCTGTCTGTCTTTGTGACGGTGCTAAGACAGGCAAGAAAAGAAGTGATACACACACACACCTCTCTTTGTTCATTGTACTCCAGGCAGTAAAAACTCACCTGGGGAAAGCATCAGCAGTAAGATTCGCCAACACGGCATGCCTCCACAAATACAACTGTCATCACTCTGTCTCACACACATTCTCACACACAGTGTGTTCATTGGGCAGAAGTCTTGGCCACATAAATGTTCATTCTATCTGTCTCGCACACACACAAATACAATTAAAAGAGTCCTAATGTGTGAGAAAATTCCCAACAGTGTTATAGCTTGACCTTTCACTTTTATATGACCACACAAAATGAAGCCACCTGTGAAACAGACAGGAGAGGACGTGTGTGAGTGTGTGTGTGCATGACGTCGCATCTGTGTTTATTGCGAACATTTATAGAAGGCATTGTTGAACTCTTCTGTTTTCCCGCTTGCAGAGTTTCTGTGGTCACAGAAGTTGTGTGCACTGCTAATGGTTGTGTATGGGAGTGTGTTTCCCCGCTCACACACACCTGTTCCTCATTTTCCAATTTGTAACCAATCTGCTCTCAACGAGGGGCTAAACGGCCCTGATAACCATCTTGACTGCTCTCTCTTTCTCTTTCTCTCTCACACAAACACACACACACACACACACACACACAAACACAAGTTTCACTGTCTGGATGCATATGAGTTCCAGTCAATAAACTGCATCTGTAACCGTTTTTTATCTTCCATCAGATTAAATTATAGTTTCTTCCTGGCTCTACTTGTCAATCATTTTCATGATTGATATGACGATCTAAAGTCTGGCTCTTCAGCCTCAATATAGTGAAAAGCGTACCACTCAAACCTACTATAGGACAGTGATTCCCAGCCTGCATCTCGGGACACACTTAAGCAGGTTATTCATAAAATAATTTCAAAAAATTGTAAATTTATAAAAATAATTTAAAAAATATATAAAAATATTTTTAATAAAAAAATATAGATGTTAAGTATATTAATAATTGTTAATTATTAATAATAATAATAATTTATTAATATTTAATAATGTTTTATATAAAATAAAATCCAAATTTTGGGATGGAAACACTGCTTTATCCTTTCTTTTTTTTTTTTTTTTTTTTGATATTCCAATTTTGTGTTATTTAAATTCAAGAAAATTTAGATGGAAGGGGGACAAATAACGTTTTTTGGTGAAATGTTGCTTTAGGAGATGATATGGTTCTGATATGGACCATCGAACACATCCAGTCATGCATCAGCTCAGATGGTCTGACTGGAACTATGCCATGTTTTTGACGTGTGTGTAATGGTGAACACTGTGTATCAGTGTTGTGCATTTGTATTGGCCGGCACAAGTAACGTGAGCTGTGTGGAAAAGTCCATTTAAAATAGCATTAATGAAGTAACCAGGTGATCCGCGGTCAAAAACACACTCTCATCGTCTCTCTCACTCAGTCATTTAGTGGTCAGTGCTAACTCTCTCTCTTTGTCTGCTCTTTTACACTCTCGCCCTCTTTCTCGTTCAGTGTGTGTGTGAGCAAGTGTCACCATATGACAGCCTGTCTCTGCCTAATTCAAACCACCTGCCTTAAACAGAGTACTTCTGTGCTCCATACAAAAAAAAGACTGTTTCTGTGTGTGTGTTGTGGTGGGTAGAGGGGAGTATTTAAACTTTCAGCAGCTCCAAAAATAAAAATAGGCTTTTAAAAACAGGCACCCTTCTAAACCAATGACTCCTGGAGCTATAGAGTCAGTTCCAGGCTGTGTGTGTGTGTGTGTGTGTGTGTGTGTGTGTGTGTGTGTGTGTCCTTCCCGATGGATAGTTATGGATAGTTATGAATAGTTGTATTATTACAGGGCAAGATCTACCTGAAAGACTCATACAGTTCTTATGTGAGGAATTCTTCACATGGCATAAAGTGAGCTGGAGTGTGTGGGCTTTTTTTTTCACTTTTTTGTGTTGCAATCGTAAATGCATGTTTGGTTGAATTGGATTCAGTGTTGCAGAGAGAACTGCAGGTTTGTTTATTGCAGAGTAACAAACTTAAAACAAATGTAAATAGCCAAAAGGTTACATCATATATGAGAGGAATTTGTTTTTTTTGTTTTTTTTGTTTGTTTGTTTTTTTTTTAAGAAATGCATTTTATTTTTTTCCGTTGAATAATAGTATAAGTTAATAAAACAAGTCAACTTTTTATTAAATGTTTTGTTTAATGTTTTTACTTTACGATTAAAGTAAAAAAGTAAATTAAACTTTTTTTATAATACTTTTTTCTTAACTTTTAACTTTAATTTTACCTTTTTTCGTCACAATTATGACTATATTAAGAGTATGCATATATTTTTATAGGCAACTAGTCCAAAATTTGCACACTTTTTAAGCAGTTTTGGGCTAAATTGGTTACTCATGATCTTAAAATTATTTGATCTAAAGGCTTCGTTTTCATTTAAATTTTGCCTATGTATGTATTTCTTTACAAAACAGCACATTTTTTAAATGCATGACATTTACAGAACTGTGATCTAGATCTGATGGCTACTTGTAAGAAGATTAAAATTATAATTGGTTTTACTACATAATTCCCATACTTCAATTAGTGCTGTATCATAGTTTTGACAATTTTCTCCTTTTTTCTAAACTGTGGTAAAAAGTAATAATGAAGAATGTGTAGGAGTGTTCAGAATATTGACTGGTAGTGTAATTACGTAAACGTTCATAACATTTCCCCTTGGAAAATTAGCCACCCAGGTAATGTTAATTTTTGAAAATTGTGGTTGGATGCATATGGTCATATGACCAGTGATTGCATAATATGTCATAATTTACCATTTCAAAACTTAAGATGATTTGAATATTTCAAGATACTTCATTCAAAAGTGCCTATGGGGAAATATAGTCACACACGCCCAGATGCATAAAAACAAAAGAGCCATTGAGGCAGAGAAGAGGATGTCATCACAGTTAATCCTTTGTTTTCTCTTTCACCTTCTTTTAAACTCACCTCTCTCTCATCCACGTTTATGTTTGCCTGCATGGACGGATGGCAGGAGGAACACTGACACAGATTCAAAACAAACTAGCTTACATGTAATTTTTGGAAAGCTGAGAGACGCCTTGATCCATCAGAGAAGGAAACTGCCCTTGAACTTCACATTTTGCTCTACCTCTGTGACCCTTCCACCGAGCTTTACAGTGATCATTTAAACAGATGTATGTGTGTGTTTACCGATCCATGCACGGGTCCTGGATAAAGGTGCTTTAAGTTTCTTCAAGCCATGCCATAGAAGAACCATTTTTGGTTCCACAAAGAACCATTCAGTCAAAGGTTCTTTAAAGAGCTGCCTCTTCCTTTTTATAATCTGAAGAACCTTCTTTCACCACAAAGAACTTTTGTGAAACAGAAAGGTTCTTCAGATGTTAAAGGTTCTTTATGGAACCATTTAGACAAAAAGAGTCTTCTATAGCATCATGAAGCACCTTTATTTTTAAGAGTGTAGGCCAGTGTTAAAGGGAATTGACCTAAGCCCTGGCGCTGGACTGAATAAGCCTGTATAACCTTCTTTTTTCTGTGAAACTCAAAAAAATATTTTTTTTCCTACATACAATAAAGGTCAGTTGTTTTGGACCTCATAGACTTTCATAATATAGACAAAAAGAGTTTAAACATTCTTCAAAATATCTTGTTTTATGTTTCACTGGTTTGGAATGACATGAGGGCAGTAAAAAAAAAAAAAGAAAAAATTTTTTTAATTGTATTGAGGGTTTTTTTTCATAAGTTACTTTTTGTAGTCAGATCAAATCACATTTATTTATAAAGCAATTAATATTATAGACCTAATTTATTAAGATCAAGCAGATTATTTTTTTTTTTTTCAATGATAGTGTAAGTAAATACTGAAAATATTTAAATTGTGTAAACTCTTCCTTTTAAGATGGAATTTAAAAGCATCAGTAGAGAGGATCTAATATGGGGCGGCAAACTATTCCGTCGCAAGCTATGAAGCGTGGGCTGCAACAGAGGCACGATCATCTTGGAACCGGCAAAAACAGGTTATTTGAAGACCTTAAAGGCCTAAGAGTATGATATTGTGGGACAAAAGCACATACGAGTTACCGAACCATGTACACAAATGATGAAAGCATCTTCTTACTTATTCTTTTTTATACACAAAGTTTGCACATTTGTGGCTGAAATGGCCAGAGAGCCTCAGAGCGTCCAGACCCCTCCCATAACGCCAGGAGAGAGTGTGTGTGAACAGGAAGGAAGGGGAAGGGAGTTGTGTTGCCGGCCTCTCAGCTGTCTCTCACAGCGCTAATGATCCTTGGAGAGAGGCGTGAGGGAGGAATGGAGAGAAAAGGACGGAAAGCAAGGGATTTTAAGACATATACAGTATGAGCCAGGTTTCAGTTCAGAATATTTTTCCTGTTGGATACATTTACAGTGGCACCTCGCATTTCACAAATGTCCTTGCTGACAAATCCAGAAAGTTGCTGAATAATAATGGCGGGTAAAGCAAACCAAACACAATGGAGAAGGTTTCAGGAATGAATCAGTTACAGTGCTTCATTTTGCCATCAGTGTGAGAAAGAGAGAAACAAAAGAGTGAAAAATCCAAGAATGCTGTTTGCTGTGACTAAAATAAGATCAGAGAATGTTGCAGACCATTTCCTCTCTTCACTTGACCTCTATGTCTGTCCCTCTTGTTTTCTCTTCAGTCTTTCTCTCTCACACATAGACACACTGTTACCTCTGTTACATGTAGGTTTCATCATTTAGAAGCTGTATTGGTGAAGATAGAAAGCTTTGTCTTGACCTTTGACCTTACTTGCCTCATGGTGTCATCATGGTCATCATTACATATTTTATGTGTGTATACTCCAGAATTAGCAATCACAGCACCAACTGACAGTAAAACCTTTGTATTACTTGCCAATAAGCTGGAACTTTAATTAGGAATTGCATCATTTTTATTAGGAATTGCAACATTATATGGTTTATGTCAAACTGTAAGAAGTCTGACCCCAACTTCATGTCAGTGAAGCGCGTCTTCTAAAGAAAACATCTGTCACGACTAACTTTTACCTCAGGGGAAAATGTACTGTCAGACATTCATCTTCTCCAGAACTCTGTGACAACACATACGCAAATATTCCTCAACAAAAATATGAGGAACAACATTGCAGTGTGTTGGCTTCATGTTTTTGTGACACATGCTGAAAGCTGTCAGTGACACAGTGACTTGAGCTATTTGTCATAAATATGTTTAAAAAAATCAATTGTCATTGGGACAAAATATATATTCTTATTTAAATAAATTGCAAAGACAGAAGAAAAAAATCTGCTTGCACAGACTTCAATATTTAATAAAACCGCAACATTTCTACATTAGGCATTTTTAAATGGATGCACTTGCCTGCAAACTTTCAGGTGTGTGAGGGGTGTTTATATATTGCACTTAATAAAATAACACGAAATAATAATTTATTGGTCAGTGAAAAATTTATATTTATGGCTAATAAATGTTCTCACTTCTACCAAAAAATTAATTTTGGATCTCTTCATCTGTGTGTTGAAGGAATTTCTACATTTCAGACTAGACTAAATCAAATAGAGCAGCTCTGAACACGATCTTTATCCTTCACAGTGGATGTTTAGTGGTTTGTGATGTAGAACAGTCATTTTTAATTAACCTACAGATGTTTAAAATACAGTTTGATTGCTTAGACTTTGTGCCGTGATAAAATCCAAAGCTGTATCCATCACAATGCTGTGTGAGTTCCCTCAGTGTTTCATTTTATGGTTTTCTCTTTCTGTCTGTCTGTCTGTTATCTCGTTTGAGAGGTTTTTTTAAGTGAGTGCAGCAGGAGTGAAATATGAATGAGTTGGGCGGCCAAACGCGGCGCTCCCAGTGCAGCGTATAAAACGTGCTGATGGGGTATTTATCCCTCCATCAAGCTGAGGGGAAGAAAAGAGCACAGTCCTGTCAAGGGAACGGGGCGATTCTCCGGCCAACTGGCTAAACGCTGAAGCCCTGGAGTCAGAAAATGTGTATGAGAGAGAGAAAGAGGGATCTAAAGCCAGAGTAAAAAGACAAAAGACTGTCACCCATTGACCTCTTGGCAAGCATTCTTGTTTTAAGTATCTCACCATTTATTTCTCCAAAAGCACTCTCTCTTTCATCTAGATCACTATTTAGATATAGTGTGTGCGTTTGTGTCGTTGTGTAGTGGTTGTATGGACTTGGGAACTCTGTGCTTTATTCCCACAATTGGCATCCCATGAGGCCTAGTGTTGACGTCAGGATGGGGACGGCCTTGTGTGTTTGTGTGTTGGGGTGTGTGTAAGATCGTAACCACATAAAAGCACATCCTACTGGGAACAGATGTGTCTGCGTTGAATCTGTGTCGTGTGTATGCGGGGGAGTCTTGATACTTGATCTCAAATGTGAACCTGAGAAAATAAAGCTGTTTTGATACTGTTATATGAGGTCTTCATATTGACATGATATCATCAATCACACTGAAATGGAACGTGCTTCATAATAATGATATCGATCTTGTTGTTTTTGTTTGTTTTAGGCGATGTGGCTGATGTTGCAGCAGGAAGAACCTATCGATTTTGTCATTGCGACGGGGGAAGTGCACAGCGTACGGGAGTTCGTGGAGAAGGCCTTCAAACACGTGGGCAAAACCATTGTGTGAGAGCACGCGTACACACACACATCTACCTCAGATTAAGCCCATCTGGTTAATCTGGCACATCTGGTGTTGATTCGCCGACAGGCTGTACAAGACCACAAAACAACACGCAAACACATCATAAATATTGTAAATATGTAACGCATATGCTGACAGCTGAATTGGAAAACAAATAAAATGAAAGAATGGGTTCAAAGCTCTTGTTCTCACACTTAGGTGGGAGGGGAAGAATGAGGAGGAGGTGGGTCGATGTCAGGAGACGGGAGAGATTCATGTGAAGGTGGATCCGAAGTACTATCGGCCAACTGAAGTGGTAAGTCACTGCAAGTATCTTCCCATGTATTAAAAGATCAGAACATCCAAGGTGCCCTTAGGAGGTGAGACATTACAAAATATCATACATAGACTACCGTACAATAAGTGTTGACATCTCCTAGATATGTGGTGAGAATATGTTTTCTTTTATTTTATTACATCATTAGACAGCTATTTGTTTCAATATTGACTTATACTCCATTAAATCAGCAGCATTCAAATCTCTAGAGAGGATTAGAGGGCGTTCACATAGGACACGTTCTTTCTTTCAAAAAACAGCTAGACATTGCATAACTCTATGGAAGGGGTCTTGAGACTTTTAGGAAGAACTTGTTTTTAACTTGGCAGAACATCTTAAAAATGTGTCGCTTAACATACAACAGTTCCCCAAATAAGCCAGACCCAATGTGTTGGCCAATTATGCTGTGTTGTTTATATACACTGCCATTAAAAAATTGGGGGTCAGTAAAAATAATACTTTTATTCAGCAAGGATGCATAAAATTGTGAAAAAAGTGCATTATAGTTTCCTCAAATATATTAAGCAGCAAAACAACATTGATAATAATTAGAAATGTTACTTGAGCACTACATCATCAATGATTTCTGAAGAATCATGTGACACTGAAGACTAGAATAGATTATATTTCAAAATGTATTAAAACAGATACGATAAGTTAATTTAAATTGTAATAATATTTCACATAATTACTGTTTTAACTGTTTTTGATCAAATAAATGCAATCTTGGTGAGTATGAGACAAAAAAATCGTATTAATCGCAAACTTTTAGACAGCAGTGTATGTGCGTAGTTCAACAATTTAAAAAAATATGTATTTTTCTATGAAGTACTCAAGTAGACAAGATGATTGAAATGTCCATTCTTACCTGACATGTAGATGTCAGATGGTGTGTGTGTGTGGTGGGTGGTCATTCGAGAATGAGAAAGGCCACTAAATCTGTAAAGAAAACATACACTTGAAATGATTGTTGACAGATCAGAGGTTTTCTCCAAGACACAGGTTTACTGCGTATGGGTCAGAGGGGTGTTTCCAAGGAGCTTTTTCAGTTAGAAGAAAAAATAACACAAAGGTAAGACAGAAAGAAGTGCAGAAGAACCAGTGTTATTAGGGTATAAAACTATTAAATATTTTTTATCAGGTTTTTGATGACCTCCCAATGCTGTTACATAATATCAGCCCAGGATACTTAAAGACACTCTAAAAGGCATAAACCGAACAGGCCATCCATCAACACAGAGGTGAAATGGGAATTTGACCTTTAACCTCTGTGATAGAAAGTAAATCACTGCATTTCCTCAGGAGGCAGTAGTGTCAGTACGGGACGCAGGTCACTTACAAGGATGAATGAGAGCGTGTGTGTGTATTTGCGATAGATTTACAAATGCGTTTTCCACAGGCTACATGTGAACATGTTTTAAAATCTGTTGGATGAAGCCTACGATCAATCAAATCGCTTATTCTGGCAGAAACAGAAAAGAAAAAGGATCTTACTTCAGTTTCAAATACGTAATTATGTTTTTGCTCCTCTTTGCCAGCACACACACACACACACACACACACACTTGCATCGCCTGAAAGAAGTAACTGGATGAAATACACACCTATTAATAGGAAAGCAGTGGGTTGAATATGCTACCTGTTTATCCAAAGAGACCATCGTCAGTCGTCACACAAACTACTGTTTTTGAGCCATCCTAATCTATTTTCGTTCGTACTACACCTGCATGATTTATGAAAGCATAATTACTGACAGATAAAAATCTTCTGGCTGAAAGATCCCACGTTAACACTAAAAATAACTGTCACACCCAAAACTGCTGTTAGATGAATGGCTCTATGCATTATTATCATTCCCAAAATCAACATGTGAAGCCTCTGAGTGATGGCTATCATGCCAGACGTAACTTGTGGTTTGATGTGCGTAAATTGCGAGCGAATGATGAAACTCAAATCGGCCATCTTTATTTGCATAAAACCTTTAGAGATCTCATAACGAGCGTATGAGTGTGCGTAGGGGAGGATTTCATCCGTGGCTTTGCTGCAAATACAACCTGTATCTCGCTTTCACTGGATGTGGTCTTTCAGTCGACACACTCGCTCACATTCCTTCAGGAGGTATGCGTAGCTTTAGCTTCACAATGAGAAAAGCAGGTAATGCGCTTGGCCTTGTCTGTCCATCACACGCCATCTACTCACAGACAAAGAAACCGTGTGTGCGCGTTGAAATAATATGCTAACTTCCTTTTAAGGCCTGAAATATCCCGATTTAAATGAAGCTTGAAATATTAGTGAATTTCGTTAACTTTTTTACGATTTCCAGCAGGAGAGCCATTCTTTTATTTCTCTCGCTCTCGCTTACTTTTATTCTCTAATTTGCACTTACACAAGGACGCAGCGAATTGAGTGCAATAATGAACGCATCAAAACCAAGCGCTCTGTCTTTTAGCCGATTGAGGGGGTTTTTAATAGCGAAGGCACGAGCTGATGAATGTGGCCCCCAGACGGCCGCTGAAGACCGCTGCGTGAACCCTGCAGTCTCTGCTCTGCCTTTCAGCAAATATGATTTTGCACATCCATTTCATTCTTTCGGATGCTGATTTAAACAATTTTTATGAGGCACTTTGGGGAAGGAGGACCAAAGTTAGCCAAAGGCCTCTTTTTTTTTTTTTTTTTTTCACTTTTTATTTTCCAGACAGTCCCCAGGAAACCCTCATGGTTTTTTTTCTTTTCGTTTTTCATTTTGAAAGAGAGAGAGAAAGGAGCACGAGAGAGGGCATAATGAAAGCAAAAAGCTTTGATTTATGCAACTAATTCCACAAACGGCGAGTTTGCAGCAGTCGCTTGGCCTTTTATGAATGTCTTGCCCAGCTGAACTTATGGGCACATCTCAAAGTTGTTTTTTGTAAACTGGGCTGTGGTTATTTTGTTATGTGGTGTAATTTCAGATGACTAAATTGTTTTGTAATTGCCTTATTACAAGATTTGAGGGTCTTATGCGGCAAGGATTACTGAAAATAAGTAGCCAAATGTATATGAATGTGTATGAATGCTTTCAGAATGTGTCTGCCAGGAATATAAATGTAATTTACAGTAAGTAACTGTAAGTGTGAGCATGCATGCTGATGATAGACAAAACACACAAGCTGCACTGGCTGCAGTTCACCGTGTGTATTTCATCAAATCAACTCACAGACTTGGCGACCCTGAGGAATTGCCACAACATAATGATGGAATTATGTGGATTATCAGAGATTAGGACTATATGGTACATATGTCAACATGATTCCTCCAGCAACTCAAAGACAAATTACACACGTCTTTCCTACAGATTTAAATTTGAGACAGTTGTTCTTTTGTGGAATATTGTGTATATTTAGAGTAGTAAATGCACGTTGTCTTGATATTTAATGTCCCTTAAAATGCACAGCAGCATCTTCACTCTGTGAATTAATT
>CM077240.1:18958216-19230716 GCA_039654775.1 Spinibarbus caldwelli | reverse complement strand
ACTTCAAAATGGTCTCTGTTTGGTTCACTAGGCTACACAATCATGGGGAAGACTGCTGATCTGACAGTTGTCCAGAAGACAATCATTGACACCCTTCACAAGGAGGGTAAGCCACAAACATTCATTGCCAAAGAAGCTGGCTGTTCACAGAGTGCTGTATCCAAGCATGTTAACAGAAAGTTGAGTGGAAGGAAAAAGTGTGGAAGAAAAAGATGCACAACCAACCGAGAGAACCGCAGCCTTATGAGGATTGTCAAGCAAAATCGATTCAAGAATTTGAGTGAACTTCACAAGGAATGGAATGAGGCTGGGGTCAAGGCATCAAGAGCCACCACACACAGATGTGTCAAGGAATTTGGCTACAGTTGTTGTATTCCTCTTGTTAAGCCACTCCTGAACCACAGACAATGTCAGAGGCGTCTTACCTGGGCTAAGGAGAAGAAGAACTGGACTGTTGCCCAGTGGTCCAAAGTCCTCTTTTCAGATGAGAGCAAGTTTTGTATTTCATTTGGAAACCAAGGTCCTACAGTCTGGAGGAAGGGTGGAGAAGCTCATAGCCCAAGTTGCTTGAAGTCCAGTGTTAAGTTTCCACAGTCTGTGATGATTTGGGGTGCAATGTCATCTGCTGGTGTTGGTCCATTGTGTTTTTTGAAAACCAAAGTCACTGCACCCGTTTACCAAGAAATTTTGCAGCACTTCATGCTTCCTTCTGATGACCAGCTTTTTAAAGATGCTGATTTCATTTTCCAGCAGGATTTGGTACCTGCCCACACTGCCAAAAGCACCAAAAGTTGGTTAAATGACCATGGTGTTGGTGTGCTTGACTGGCCAGCAAACTCACCAGACCTGAACACACACACACACACACGCATATACTGTATATACAGGTGCAACTCAATGAATTAGAATGTCGTGGAAAAGTTAATTTATTTCAGTATTTAGGGTATATCAGTATGTGTCTTCCCTGCAAAACAAACATATGACTGTGATGTTGCTTTAGAGTTTACATTATTACATTAAAAGTAGGCAGACAGTATAATTGACACGTGCACTATAATGATGTATAGATCTGTATGCTGTGTTTACGTAGCATGTTTTAGCACATACATGTTTTTGGGTTTCTGTTGGAATGAAAGATGGCTTTGACCTTTCACTCCAAGGATCAGGATGGGGTGATCTTATCTGCTCTGTGGCAGAGGTCAGGAGCGAGATAAAAAGCATCCTGTAGTGAGCAGCACACACACACGGAGGCCCTCACTCTGTGAATGCAGGAGTCTGTCTTATCTGACCCATGTTGAGCGTCATAGTACCAGCATGCAAAACACAGCTGCATCATCACTTACCTGCAGCTTTGCTTTTAATTTGAATGCAAGATCCATTTTATTTCAGGCTTAAGCTTAGTGGCCAACCGACCTGCATGCTTTTGTGTGTTTTTAGATTTATGTGCTTGTTGAAGGCAGGTCCCCCACCATAAGCTGAGCTTAAGCCTCTGTTGTCTGTCGTGATGCTTTATGGGTAGTGCAGTCTTTTGGGTTTTCTGGGTATTATAGTTGCTGTGGTTGAGAGGCTGGCTCTTTGTGACAGCTTTACGGTGATATGCAGTGTAATAGGTCAGAGTTGTTAAAGTTGAGTGTGAATGATGTTGTAAAGAGTCTGGCCGAGTGCCAGGTAGAACTCAAACCTGCAATAAAGCCATGCTCTTGCCATTCAGCTTTTCCTCATGATGACCGTATATACATCCACGTTTATTTCCATCACACTTTACAGTAGAGCTTAACTCACTTTCATAACGTTACATGGCACTTTTTACCTCGCACCCCAGGACTTTTTTTTTTAACTTTCTTGCACTCTGTTCTTGTCGAGAGAGAGAGAGAGAGAGAGAGAGAGAGAGAGAGAGCGAGAACAGAACTAAAAAAATAAAGAGGGAGAGAGGGGTGTACGTTCTCCCCTGGCCTACTCTCTGGTATTTCCTGAAGGACTTTGACTGAGCGGAACCACCCTGGGCCCCACGGAGGGGAAAGAAAGAGAAAGAGCTTTTAAAAAAGAATGAGAGTTGAGAATATAACACTTAAAAAGCAAGCCAAGTGTAAAGATCCCCAGTAAACAGGTGATTTTTTATTTTTTTTTTTATTAAATGTTTAGGGAAGAAAGACATTCCCTTTTGAGCAAAGGCAGTAGAGAATGTGAAGATATTACATCACTGGATGTCTATTACTAAAGTAAAAGTTTGCAACATTTAAAGTGTTTTGTAAAATTTGAGCTCACTTGACAGCATTTGTTGTCTAATGTTGATTACCTCAAAAAATCATTTCTGAGTGTTCCTCATTTTCTAAATTAAAAAAAAAAAGATTACGGTGAGACATATACGACATTTCCAATTTTGGAGCATTAAAAGAGTTTTAGGTATTACGTTGTTAATGTAATGAAGTTGTAAAATTGTTTAATTTTTCACACTAAAATTGCCAACACACTTATTGTTTATTGTCTTGTGCTATTGAAACTGAGTATTTTAATGTTTACAGATTGCCTCCATTCACTTCCATTTAAAGTCTTTTTTTTTTTTCTATTTTACCACAAATGCTGTCGACTTTGATTAACTTGTATTGAACCTGGAATATTTCTTTAAACTAGGTTGAAATCAGATGCAACTAACTAGATTAGTTACTTAAAGTAAAATTAGCCTGTTTATTTGGAGTGATCAAAACAATCCTGTGCTGCATTAGATCAGAAAACGTTTTTTTCTTCCCAGCAGGTGTTTTTGACTGTAAATGGGAAAAAGTGTGTTAACTTGTGTACCAGTGTTGGGTTTGTTTGTGCCATGTGTCATAATTACCTCATGGGTGTGTGCGCGCGTTCACACTTTCACGGCTGTGTGTAGTAGGAGAGGGGAGGTTAATTGTGGGCTGCCCTCTGTAAATGGCATGTCCCAGGCTTGTTATCTTGATTGAGTAATTAACTCTGGCTCTCGGCACTCTTACTCACACTGTCAGACTGCTGAACTCCTGACACCTCGCATTCCTCGCTCCCTCTCCCTCACGCTTTCTCCTCTCTCGCTCTTTAACTTTCACACAGCTCGTCTGTCCGAGCTTTCAATTTATCATCATTTTCCTTTCTCTCCATGTCATTCCTGTCTCCGTCCTCTCTCTCCTCCTCTTCTCTCACTCGATCACTCCAGACAAGAACGTTTTTTTATTACACGCATGAGTTACAAATGTGAAGGAGCTCGTGATAATAATTCTAGTAGTGTTAAAGTGAAAGTTCATTTAAAAATAAAAATTCTCTCATAATTTACTCACCCTCATGTTGTTGCAAAACTGTGTGACTTTCTTCTATAGAACACAAAAGTTGTTTACTTATTTTTTGAACATACAATGAAAGTCAGTGCATTCCAATGTTGTTTTGGAGCCCAATATCATCTTTTGTGTTCCGCAGCAGAGGAAAAAGTCCAGTGAGTAAAGGATTTTTATTTTTGGGTGAAACTTTAATTGAGCTAAATGTGTGTATTGTGCTTTTCGGTTACACTGTATAAAAAAGAAGTGAAATTTACAATAAAAATTGCAGCTGTGGTTTAACTTTACCTTAAAATATAGTAGCATGGTAATATTTTAGATTTTACAAATTTTAATTTAATTTACAGTATTAAAAAAGAAAAAAAAAAAGAAAAGTATATTTCATTAACTGGTATAATGTTAAAATACCAAGGTAGTACTAAAATCTGTTATGTATCTTTATAATGCAAACAACCAGCAAATAGACTGGTGGTAACCACATATAGAATATATATATATATATACTTTTTTTTTTTTAATTAACATCTGATTAAAAAAAACTAATTTAGTTTATTTTTTAAGGTGCACATAATGTCATAAACAAAATACAACATATAACAACATCAGATGTAACAATCTTCATTTTATAAAAAATTAACATATCCGCTGAAAAAAACTAAGAAAGTGTTACTTCAATGATAAACCATCAAATGTGCATGTCACACATGAAATTCTGGGAATGCCAATTTATTGTTTTTCACTGTAAATTATATATTTTTACTCCAAAAACTGTAAATTTACTGTCCCAAGAGTTTTTTTTTTATTTTATTTTTTTTTTTTTTTAAGTGTACATAACGGAACTTACTATAACCATTTAGCAGGTTTTTACCATAGCATTTTTGCTATTTTTATCGTTAAAATTATGATAATTTTTTACAGTGTAGTTCTCTGTCTCTCCCCACCCACAGTGAAAGTACAGTAAAAGGAGGTGAGATGAAAATTGAAAAGGTATCTGGGTCATTTGAATGAGGTGAATCATGTTCACGCTGACAGGCAGGACTCTTGTACGCTCTTGTACTCTTGCACTGCTTGAAAAGACACAGCTCTCTGAGGCTTGTAAACACACAAATACACTGCCAATACCACATGTAAGCACACTCAGATCCTCAGTAATAAACACACCGTTGAGTGTGTGTAACTCATACAGATGCTTTCATGCTGCGATCTTGTCATTCAAGCCTGGTTTTAACACATTGACACTAGGTTGTATAGATTCAGATTCAGTCTTTTGGTTTCTCTCTATACTTTTTTAACTCTGTGATTGGCTGTTGTTTGAAATGGGAAATCATTAGAGTCTTTGATCCCTCCTAAACATCCTGCATCTCTCACACACAGCACATAGCGAAGTCTGTCGAACAGCCGTGGATTTCTCGTTCTGTTTTGCCATGTACTTTCGAGGGTGCAGTTGGATTCATCTTGCACTTGTGTCTCTTACATACGCGTGCATTTAAAGTGTCAGACACTTAGGGTCTGTGTCTCTTTGCTGGAGGGGGTTTACATAATTTTATAAATATTTATTAAATACTTGAAACAAGAATCTGAGATAGAGGCATTTCCCCCCTGTGTTGATTCAGATTTTTCGGCATTGTACTCCGTCTCTTTTACACATGAAAAGATAAAATGAATTTTTTGTTCTGATATCTATACATTTTATGTATACAAAACCATTCAAAAATGTTGAGGTCAGTAAAAATGTTTTAAAAATGTTTTCATAAAGACGTCTCTTAGGCTCACCAAAGCTACATAGATTTGACAGTACAGTATACAGTACAGAACAGTTAAAACAGTAATATTGTGAAAAATGATTACAATTTAAAATCGGTTTTCTTTTTGAATATATTTTAAAGTGTAATTTTTTTTTATGATCGCAAAGCTGAATTGTCAGCATCATTACTTCTTCAGTGTCACATGATCCTTCAGAAATCATTCTAATATGATAATTTGCTACTTAAGAAATGTTGCTTATTATCAGCATTGGAACTGAAACGTTTTGCTGCCATATATAAATATACAGAGATTTCAGGATTCTTTGATAAATAGAAAGCTTTAAAAAATAAATAAATAAAAATAACTGCATTTATTTGAAATAGAAAAAAGTCTTTATCACTTTTGATCAATGTAATGCATCCTTACTAAATAAAATAATTAATTTGTTTAAAAATCTTACAGACCCCAAACTTTTTTTACTGTGTATATATGTGGGTCTATGTGTGTATAAAAATATAATTTATTTTTCAAAAAAACACAAAACTGGGAAATTGTATGCTGTCTAATGTTTTTATTTATATGTAGATATGTTGATAAATTAGAAACTAGATTTAAGTAAAACAATGCATTGTGGAAGAAGCAGTAAAGACTGATTTAGACATGTTAATGAACAATACGGACACAGATATCCAGGGATTTGTTCATCAAAGGAAGTTTGACCCCTCCTTATGTCGATCTGGTCATATTGCTTTCGTGGATTTGACCTCTAACTCTGCTGTCCTGCAACAGTGCACAAGACTGTTGCTCTGTCTGTGTGCACGTGTTTTTCCTGATGCATGTCTCAGAGATATTAAAACTCATTGAAACATGCATGCATATAGTAACTTTAGAGTCTCACATGTCATGTGTAGCCATGCTGTAAGTTAACAAAAGTCGCTTGATGTTTGTGAAGGTCTGTCTTTTCAATAGTCCTGAATTCCTTTACGTTAAGTGCTCGGTCACACACAATAAAAATGCGCCCAGATGATGACTATCACTTTAATTCATTGTTTATTTCCATTTTATTTACCATACATGCAGGTGCGGCTTCTGTTTTAAACCCTGACGCATATAGATATCTTCTTTAAACAAGCATAAACAGCCAGTGTTTGAAACTAAAATCTGCTTGTGAACTTCCACTGTGCCTTTGATTTGTCTTGACTTGCTGACTTTCTATTTAATAGCAAGAGCTATTGCACACAATGCATGATTCACATGCACACGCAATGCTTCGGTTTCATCGAATTAATACCATTCTAGTTTTCCTTCCTCGCAAATACTTTTGTAAACTTACATTGTCAGGACACAGTACCGTAGTTGTTTGCATGTGAAGACTTGGATGGGTGACAAAAGCAGCTGATGTTAATTTAGCTTTCAGAAAAGTGAAGACTAATTATGATTAATATGCTGCATTAATACGTATCTTGATTATGATGGTTGCATGCTGTTTCGTATGTTGATGAATGAATGCCATTTCGCTAATTAGTCTTTAAAATATGGTTATGTCATTTTAATGATTTAATTGGAGTTAAAATGGAACCATGAGTTAGTGACTGTAACTTCTCAGGGTCCAACATAAAAATATGGGCTTTTGGAACAAGAGCTCTCATTTGTCAAAGGCACAGAAGTGCCGTTATGTGTGTGTGTGTGTGTGTGTGTGTGTGTGTGTGTGTGTGTGTGTGTTCTGGCTCCTTGTGTAATCAGATCAGCAGCAAGGACACCCTCAAACTCTTTACTGCCACCCTGAGAAGCACCTTTAAGTGGGTGTGGGTGTGAGTTTTGCCGTCCCAGCAGGAGAACAGAAGGGGTTAGGCCACGAGAGTCACATAATCCATCATGCTCTGGCACTGAGAGAGGGCTGGAAAAGAGGGGGTGCTGGATGGATGGCCTGCCTCGGCCCTCACCTTCCCCCCGAGACACGGAGCTTGACACCTGTGTGTGTGGTGCTGGTGATTGTATGTGGGTGTGTGAGAGTGAAGAAGAGTGTGTGTGGGTGGGGGGGGGTACTGTTTGGGAGGTCCAGTTAATAAAGAAGGACTAAACCACCCCTTTGCGGTTTATTTCTTCTTCGTCATTGTTTTTCCCCGTCTCACTCTATCTCTGTCTTTTTCTAGGACTTCTTACAGGGAGACAGTTCCAAAGCCTTAAAGATCCTGGGCTGGAAACCACGTGTGACGTTCGAGGTAAGCGTTCCTGTAAAAAATCAAAGTGGTTCACTTCCAGTGCACTGGAGATTGAGAAATAATCGGTGTGTGTATGTATGTATTCAAACAGGAGCTTGTTAAAGAAATGGTGGACGCAGACATCGAGCTCATGCGGAACAACCCGAATGCCTGAGCCCACACGCCTTCATCTCCATGCATGCCAAAGAGGCGGTTGTCGTGTTTGTGTGTGTGTGATCACTGGAAGAAGCATTCAGCTGCAGTTCTGTTCCTCCGTCTGTCGTTTTCTCTGCTGCTTCAGCTTTCTGATCTCAGTTTCACTGTGTTTTGAGGGTCCCCCACTGTTGCCTTTCTCTGTTTCTTAATACTGTCATATTTAAGATTGTGTGTATGGATTTTGTTTGTGTTCTGTCTAAATGATTTTTATCCATTTTTATAAAGCAGTTTTTATTCATAATCATGAAAAAAATGTATAAATAGGGGATTAAAGGGTTTGTAGAGCTTTTTAAAGCTGTTTGCTATTTTATTCGATTCCTTAAACTGAAGTGATGACATTAATTGGTTGGAACTTTAAAAATTATTTTAAATTTAAAATGCAAATATAAACTGTGAAGTTTTAAAACTCAGTAAATTCTCCAAAGAGTCATTTGAGCGTGTTTGTTTGTGGTTCTCAACCTTTTTGACTCCAAGTTCCCCCCATTGTCCAAGACAATATAGCCTATGGTAGTAAGTTATTATAGAACTGCTGGTTTTCAAACTTTTATTAAAATATTATGAAAAAATATATTATGAAAGAATAGATGAATAAGATCAACTGCATATAATAGGCTATTGTAATTTCATGTTTCAAACACTTTTTTTTTATTTCAATAAAAAAATGTTTGTGGAGGGGAGGAGGGGGCAGATTAACATAAATATGTAGGTTTATGTGTTCATTATGATTTTAGTATTTTATTTTATTCACGTATTTTAAGTCACTCTTTTAGACCTCCTGCTCCTCTTGTGAACCGCTGGGTTGACATGTAGAAAGGTTCGGTTCTCAGAGTAGATTTGTAATTTTAAGCTTTTATTTAGTGTGATAACAGTGTTGTTGTTGTTGTTTTACTTTGTTTCCTTTCGGCCAATTTAGCCAGCGGCTCGTGCCAGCTCTCGCGGGTTGCCCGGCGGTCACCGAGCCCCTCGCGCCGAGCACAAGCGCTCTCTTGTATTCGGAGGGAAACGGGCGTCCTCGAGGCCTCGCGCTCCTTCATTCCAGATGCTCGAGCGCGGCCCACCGCGCGCCGCTGAGGGAGCAGTAACTCGGCCTTGTAAAGCAGCTCATGTTTAATCACCTCTGACGTCGGGCGCAGCTGGGCCACTGAACCCTGACAGTGAAGACATTTCGCTGTGTGCGAAAATCCTCCGCTGTGTTTATTTGTAATGGCGACACGGTTGTCCTCATCAAAGTAACAACAGATTTAAGAGACCTCTGTCAGCGTAAGTGTCCTCAAGCGAGGAGAGAGACCCCCGGTAAAATCAGTTTCTTTTAAACGACTCGAGAGGCCACGGATGTTCTGGTCTATTCGAAGTGCCAAATGAAGGTCATTTGACACCGACGTCCAAGAAAGTGGGGTCTCTGAGATCCTCGTAAGACAGGCGATAGTGGGAGCGGTTGATGTATGTGTATTTGTGTTTTTGAGACGGCATCTCGAGCCAGTGGAGTGCCATTAAGCGCCTCAAACAGCGCAGCAGTGTGAGCGCGCGGCCTGATTGGAACCAGACGGTGGCTCGTCGGTCCGCGAGCGTAAAAAGCACTTTTCCACTGGCCTGGGTCGCGAGCTCCACCGCATACAGGTGCACACCTTATATATCCCGGCGAATTTATATTTTACGCTTGAGCGGGGAAATTTCTGGTATTTTGTTTGACCGCCCTGCTGATGTTCCCGTAAAAGCAGTAGGAAACGTGAAATTCAATTGGACCGACAAATTAAAGTATAATAAAAATTTAAGGGACGTGAAAAACCTCTAAGAATGTATTATAATTCTTTATTTATATTCTCTGTTGGGAACTGTCAGTTATCTCGAAAGATTTGTAATTAATGCACGGAACTCAAATTATCCTCTCTGCAACAACTGGTTTGCTCACTGCTTCCAAAAGTCCTGAAATGAAGTTTATTGGCGGGTTTTAATAATTAAGTATTATTTAAAAAAAAAAAAAAATAGGCCTATATATGTTTTTTAAATGTTTAATAATGAAATGTTATTCTTTAAAAAAAAAAAATATGTATAGCAATATGGAGAATTTTATGTAGTGGTATTCTATCGTTAATTTATCTTCTCTCAATTTATTTTATAGCCTAATTATATTTTATGCTGTTATATATCATATTGCATTTATATTGCTTTTATATTTCAGTGAACTTGCTTAGTATAATTAGTCTCACCTTTGTTCGGTATAGTTTATTTGTTTCTGTATTATATCTTGGAACAGCAGGAATTATTTGCTTTGTCAGTGTCAAGCATTTGGATTTCACTGATAAGGAACTTTCACTCGCAATTTCTCGTCTCACAATTTTATCCTTTGAGATTTTTGCAATGCAGAAGAAAATCATTTTGTTTAAATCCACTCTGTCAAGGAAAACTCGTGTCTATTTTTGTTTATTTTTCATCGTCAAGCAGTTAATCCGTGATAAGCCTCTCGACCTTTTTTCACAGTCCACTGCATTGTGTTTACTAAAGTTTTATTTGCAATGCCGTTTTTTGTCCGTCATAAAAATAATTTTATATAATTATTATTAATGTCCAATATTTAAACGTTTAACATTTAAAAGCAATAGCCTTCGTCAGGTGTGCTGCAACAAATTAGGAGTTGCCTATTTATTGTTATAGCCTATTTGTTTGCAAGGTTTTGAATTCTTAAGTATTTATTAAACTTTTATATAAGTAGGAAATATTAAGAACATTTTTAATGTGGCAGTGGCATTTAAAGTAGCTAACGTATCATAACTAATTTTTTTTTTTTCTGTAATTGGGTGCACGGCGCTTCTTCACGGACGTGTTTATTGCTTCTTTTATTCAGTGCAGATTGTGAGGGAAAAAAAAGAGAAATAAACTACGTAAGAGGTTAATTTATATACTGTAACTTAATTACTAACATTTAGCAAATATGTTTACTACCAACAAAATTGTTCACATTATATGTGATTTAGACCGAAGTAAATCAGGCCTAAGAGTTCTAGTCAGTTTGTTGTCTGCCCGATCAAACCATTTTTTACTTTTACATGGTTGAATATAAATAGACTCTAAAATAATGTAGCTTATATTTCATTGCTTTTTAATTTTATAAAAACTGTTTTGTTTATTGTTGTTGTTGTTATAATAGCTACATCGATATTTCTACTTAGCCTACTGTTATTAGGCTATTATAATACACAACGTTTATTATAATAAAAACTATTGAATTAGACTATAAATAAATAAGCAGCACCTCGCAAAATGCATTTAAATACTATTGAAAATCAATTGGACAGATTGTCCTACATTTATCTAATTTAAAGAGACTGCAAAATGTATCAGGAAATGGTAAAATATACCAATCACACAGGATATCACGCATGATACACATCGATTTAAAATAAACAAACAAACACACTTCTCAGGCATGTTATGAGATCTGCATCTGGTTAAAACGTGCCACGTTAATACCAGAAGGTTCTCTCTGCTGTATCATATTCCCCTCGCGCACAACTCAACCCTGAAACACGCAGTTGATCACAACAAAGACACCTTTTCACTGGCACGAGCCCCTAACCCTGCCCGCGCGCACCTGTAATGCATTTGCCACTTAAGCCCTTCATACAAAGTCAAATCGCCTCGAGCTGACCTTGCTACGATACTTAGACGCTGTAAAGCTTATTCACACTTTTTCTTTCTTTCTTTTCTTTCTTTCTTTCTTTCTGTCTGTCCTTTTCATCTTTCTTCCTGTTTCTCCTCATTTGTTTCTCTTTATTTACACTTGAGGCCTATTCAAACCTTATATGTGAATCATGCACAACCCTTATTTAATCAAAGCGTTTATATAATCACAAAACACCAGATCAGTTACTGGGCCAATTATACACCAAATAAATACAAACGCTGCACTGCAAGGCCCACAGTTTCTGCTGCCGATGATTGCAAGAAGCTTTACACATCGCTGTGCGCAGCTGCATATTTAAATATTGCTGAATATGTAGGACAACAAATCAAAATTAGACAATTATCAATCTTATTTCAATTGCACTGAAATGTTAAATAAGGTAATTCGTTATTTGGTCTGTGTCTGTAGGCCGATCTTGAGTTAAAACATATAGAGGTATAGATTACGTAGGCCCTATTTGTTTTACATTCACTGTATGTTAAAATAGCATCGCAGAAATGGACAAAGCACTGAGTCATATACCGAGTAGAATGCCTTTGTTTGGAGGTTCTGGCTGAATTAATCATTTGATTTATCAAGCCCATATTTTACATGGCTGGGTCTACATGTCTGGCCTACAGCAATTCTTTCATCTGCTGTTTATCTGCTTTTTAATCTATTATGTGTTTACAAATGAAAACTTCTATCAAAGACAATGGTTGTCTACATTCCGCAAGACTGCAAAAGTGCAGTTCACTCCAGTGTGCCAACAGTATAAAAAGAGAACACAGCAAAACGCTCAGCTAAATAGTCTGGCATAAATAAAACAAGACTGCAAAATATATCTCAGTAAAATATATATTTTTTTGTCTCATATTAAAACTAGAAACATATTTATTCCCTATAAATATACATTTCTCTAAAGTAGTTGTGAAACAAATTATACATGGGAACACATAGGACGTTTATCAAGTTGTAAAAATTACGAACATTACTCGTTTAGGAGATTTATAGGTAAACGGGGGACAAAGTTCTGTCAAATAAAGTGCTCGATTATTTTTAAATTTACATAAAATAATTGTAGCCTATAACGCTGAATTGATCATTGAAATTTTGTCAAGTGTTTATAATAGTTATTATTAAACATTGTTTTTTGTTGTTAGTAAATGCATTTTTAGGTTAGGAACAATTTAAAGACTCCTTGCACGCGTAAGTGAAAAAATAATAATTTCCAGATGTTTTTAAACCTTTGACCCCCACCCCCACCCCGTCCAAGGAATGCCTTATTAAGAGCCAAATATTTTTAGGCGTTTAATAAGAAAATTGGCAAATATTTGCTAGCCAGCTATGTTTGAATAACGTTTTAAAAATTACTCCTTGCTTTTTGTGGCTGCTAATCATAACAAGCTCTGACAGTCATTTAAGTAAATAATGGATACAACAGGCATTACAAATCGATAAATCACTCGAGAGTTTAACTCCAACAAGACGACAATTTATTAAACAAATAGTAACTTTAGATATTTTCAAAAAGTATAAGAAAAAACTAACTCAGTTGTACACTCGTTACCTTTCTATACTGAATTGATTATAAATACTTAAGACATTTTCTTGCAAAGTTGGTCCACCTGCTCTTGCATGAAATAAATTAACACATTTTCTTTTAATCTATCTTGATGGACGAGCAGAGAGAGAATGTTTATGTGCAGCGGAATTATCCTACTTACCAACACAAACTCGCATATCAGCCCGAGTTCACTGACCTAAAAGCTTCCTTAAATTACAAACACATGGCAAATAATACAAATATATATTAAACAATTTTGAAATTCATGAAACGTTTGGTCAGAACTTGCTGCAGTCGTATACAAAGGCTCCGGAAGCCCGGTAGAGTGGCTGACTGGACGGGAAAGCCATTTGACAGCTATTGCTTCCGGTCACCGGAGAGCTGTTCAGAGCTATCCGCTGCGTCTCGAACATCTCGCGCACCGCGTGAAAGTTCTGCTGCTGGCCGGGATAGCTCGCACTCAGGTGCCCCAGCTCTCCGGACTGACTGAGGTACCAGGGCGCGAGTCGGTTCTGCTGCAAGTGCTGGCTTTCCTGGCTCGAGCTCTGGTGGGGGTGTGAGATTGAGGAGGCGCTTGTCGTGTTTGTGTATTCCGGTAAAGTGTCATCCCCGTGGCCGCGCTCCCCTGTGTACAGGCTCGTCGCTTGCATGTTGCAGTGGTAAGTGGCGGGCTGGCCGCAGGGTGGACTGTAATGGGCAGGCTGCGGGGACGGCGAGTAGGTCAGAGACACCGAGCCTGGTAGCGCGGCGCGAGAGGCCGGCAGCTCTGCCGCGTGCTGCGGGGAGCCGCGAAGACCGGTCATGATTGTATCCATACTAAAGGCCTGCTGTGTCGTTTGCGACTGAGGACTCCCGCTACACGCACTCCCACCGCTCCTGTCTGGACTCTCCGATTTAGGCAAGGTGCTGAGGGGTGGAGTGCTGTCATGCGGGGGCGTGCAGGCCCCGTTCTCGGTCTTTATATCCCGGAGCTTCACTGGCTGCTGCGCGTCTTGCTCGCACGCTTGTCCCTGGTTGTCTTTGCCCTGCCGGTCCCGCTCCTCTCGGTCCCTCAGCACGTCCTTCTTCTTGAAGCGGCGCCTCCGCCGCAAGAAGCTGCCATTTTCAAACATGTTATATGAGTCCGGGTCTAGAGTCCAGTAGCTGCCCTTACCTGGCTTCTTATCATCTCTTGGCACCTTGACAAAGCACTCGTTGAGCGACAAATTATGCCGTATGCTGTTCTGCCAGCCTTGCTTATTGTCCCGATAAAATGGAAAGCGCTCCATGATAAACTGGTAGATCCCATTCAGCGTGATCTTTTTGTCGGCTGAGTTCTGGATGGCCATAGTGATGAGCGCGATGTAGCTATACGGAGGTTTGACCATGTCTTTGGGCTGCTGCGCAGGGGCGTACGGCCCATATGCGCGGGCCATGCCGCCAGGGTACTGCTCGTGCGCTGCGTGAGAGTACATGCTCATAGGCGCGGGCATACCGGTATATCCACCTCCGGCAGCGGCTCGATAAAAGCCTTGATCCCCGGTGATATAAGGCACTACGCCTAGAGGGCTTTGGCTAGACACGGGGTAGCGCGCCTGCATCGTACCCCTCTCTCCAACGCTCTCCTGCTGCGGACGAACAGAGATTAAGAAGGTTAAAATCTAGGCAGACGTCTTAATTCACTTCGAGAAGAAAATTCATCACAAAGTTCGTCACTTCCACCTTTTCCTTCAGTGTCTTGTCTCAAAACTTTCATCCAAAGTTTCTTCCCAAGCGGATTTTCAGGTCTTCGCTGTGCAGGCGACCGAGAAGCAAATGTCTTACGTGGAGAAGGCAGTGAATAGGGAAAACCTGTGAACTTCCCGCATCCGTCACTTCACAGGGACTTTTTCACTGAATTACCAATTCTGCCTTTTGGCTGAGCTCAGCGCTCCTCCCTAAACTCATCTCACGACCAATAAGCGCTCGAGAGCTGTTTGTGGAAAGACTGTACCCGAAGACCTTTTCCCTCTGGGTATAGGCATAGTCTACCCTTGAGTTAAGGATAAGGAAGACGCAAACACACGGAAAGAGTAGAAATTTTGACAGAATACGAGAAAACTGTCACATCCTCGGGCTGCTTAAAGACGTGAAAGAAATAGAATCGCTGACATCTGCTGCAGGGTGTAAAACGGCATGTTTTGTATAAAAGTACATGGCCGATATTAAAAACAGGAGGCAAAACAGATTTATAATATTTGTAAAGATGTTTCGTGTTTTTAAAGAGTTGCAGCCGGCCCGTCGAACAGGAATAGCTCCCAGTTTTCGTTCACATGTCAGGATTCATTTCAGTCATTTGGCACTAATAGATGCGCTGGAGGGGTGAAGTAAAGCGGTGTTTGTTTTTCAGAAACAAATGTACTGCTTGGGAGCAAGGCAAAATCTGTGCTGGCCAAAAGATTTCAATGAAGCAATGTGTCCTTTTTAGTGCTAGAAAGACGAAAAGCCACCCAAGTTGTGCTTTGCACCTATTCTTTGTTGGTGCGTGTCACTGCGTTTATACGTCAGTGCTGCTTTAATTTTCTTTAAGTGTTATGAAAGACATGTCATCTCAGAGTTAATAATAGCTTTAGGTTTCCGTTGAGAGGTCGCACCGCTTGTGACATTTTTCTTCATCATGGCCAGGCACGTGCACACAGACATCAAAGGGGGCTTGAGCACTTGCCCTTTTTCTTCCTCGAGAGAAAGTGCCCTTTTTTCTGGGGATTTTTTTTTTTTTTTTTAATAATTGAATATATTATGTATATACAGGTGCATCTCAATAAATTAGAATGTCGTGGTAAAGTTCATTTATTTCAGTAATTCAACTCAAATTGTGAAACTCGTGTATTAAATAAATTCAATGCACACACACTGAAGTAGTTTAAGTCGTTGGTTCTTTTAATTGTGATGATTTTGGCTCACATTTAACAAAAACCCACCAATTCACTATCTCAACAAATTAGAATATGGTGACATGCTAATCAGTTAATCAACTCAAAACACCTGCAAAGGTTTCCTGAGCCTTCAAAATGGTCTCTCAGTTTGGTTCACTAGGCTACACAATCATGGGGAAGACTGCTGATCTGACAGTTGTCCAGAAGACAATCATTGACACCCTTCACAAGGAGGGTAAGCCACAAACATTCATTGCCAAAGAAGCTGGCTGTTCACAGAGTGCTGTATCCAAGCATGTTAACAGAAAGTTGAGTAGAAGGAAAAAGTGTGGAAGAAAAAGATGCACAACCAACCGAGAGAACCGCAGCCTTATGAGGATTGTCAAGCAAAATCGATTCAAGAATTTGGGTGAACTTCACAAGGAATGGACTGAGGCTGGGGTCAAGGCATCAACAGCCACCACACACAGACGTGTCAAGGAATTTGGCTACAGTTGTCGTATTCCTCTTGTTAAGCCACTCCTGAACCACAGACAACGTCAGAGGCATCTTACCTGGGCTAAGGAGAAGAAGAACTGGACTGTTGCCCAGTGGTCCAAAGCCCTCTTTTCAGATGAGAGCAAGTTTTGTATTTCATTTGTAAACCAAGGTCCTAGAGTCTGGAGGAAGGGTGGAGAAGCTCATAGCCCAAGTTGCTTGAAGTCCAGTGTTAAGTTTCCACAGTCTGTGATGATTTGGGGTGCAATGTCATCTGCTGGTGTTGGTCCATTGTGTTTTTTGA
This sequence comes from Spinibarbus caldwelli, assembly GCA_039654775.1. NCBI lineage: Eukaryota > Metazoa > Chordata > Actinopteri > Cypriniformes > Cyprinidae > Spinibarbus > Spinibarbus caldwelli. Next base: position 19,214,360 of record CM077240.1, on the reverse strand, counting down.
AAACCAAAGTCACTGCACCCGTTTACCAAGAAATTTTGGAGCACTTCATGCTTCCTTCTGCTGACCAGCTTTTTAAAGATGCTGATTTCATTTTCCAGCAGGATTTGGCACCTGCCCACACTGCCAAAAGCACCAAAAGTTGGTTAAATGACCATGGTGTTGGTGTGCTTGACTGGCCAGCAAACTCACCAGACCTGAACCCCATAGAGAATCTATGGGGTATTGTCAAGAGGAAAATGAGAAACAAGAGACCAAAAAATGCAGATGAGCTGAAGGCCACTGTCAAAGAAACCTGGGCTTCCATACCACCTCAGCAGTGCCACAAACTGATCACCTCCATGCCACGCGAATTGAGGCAGTAATTAAAGCAAAAGGAGCCCCTACCAAGTATTGAGTACATATACAGTAAATGAACATACTTTCCAGAAGGCCAACAATTCACTAAAAATGTTTTTTTTATTGGTCTTATGAAGTATTCTAATTTGTTGAAATAGTGAATTGGTGGGTTTTTGTTAAATGTGAGTCAAAATCATCACAATTAAAATAACCAAAGACTTAAACTACTTCAGTCTGTGTGCATTGAATTTAATACACGAGTTTCACAATTTGAGTTGAATTACTGAAATAAATGAACTTATCCACGACATTCTAATTTACTGAGATGCACCTGTATTTGTGTGTGTGTGTGTGTGTGTGTGTGTGTGTGTGTGTGTTCTGTTTGCGCACAGCTTTCCCTGTAAAACAAATAAAAAATCTAAATATCAGGTCAGGTCAGGAAATGCTGAGACTCTGTTGAGTTCCGATGCCTTTCTCCCTCCGCAGCACAGCAGTGTAGCACACATTGATCGACACATGCACATCACAGACAGAGAGCCGCAGAAGTGAAGCCCTCCCTCTCTTTCCAGTTGTGTTTGTCTTGGTGTGGAGGTGAGTGGTGATGAACAAAAGACTATGTTACCTGTGCCTCCAATTTACAGCTAATTATCCAAAAGTCAAAAGGCAAATATAGTTAATTTGTTTGTCATGAGAGCTACCATGTAAGTTAGCTAAAGTTTAGCTAAGGCAATAGGAAGTCTAGTAGGTTAGACCAGTGCGCCTTCTTTCACTGCATTATTCAGTTTATTAAAATGCATTTAGAATGATCACAAAATTCAAAATATGGCGGCAGAAATGTATATATTTTTATAATTTCATATAGTTAATCAGTATCACGTGAAGACTGACGTTTTTTCCACCAAAAAGCAACATGATTACAAATGTGATATGGATTTTTACAATAAACAAGAATTTGTTCAATAAACAAGAACTTAATATTAAGACAGTTACGTTTTAGACACAATATTGACTGTTTTTGCTCTATTTGGCCAACAAATATAATTCCAATTTGCGTCTCTGAGCAACATCACACTGTTTTGTTCCTGAATGAATCAACCATTTTAATTATTTAGTTCAATCGCAATGACTCACTTATTAACAGTGACTTGCTGCCACCTACTGGCAGTTTTAATTTCACATTTAAAGTATCTTCATTTTTTTTTTAATAATTTCAAATATTAAATATTAATTTCAAATATTAAGACAGTATTAATGCATTTGTAACTGCAGGTTAAATGCATTCATGTCCTGCATTAAACAGTGTGTAAATGCAGCTAAATGCCACTTCTAATGCAGCTTCTGTGTTTACTCTACATTGCAAAGATTAATTTTGTCAATACTGATTTCATTTGCCTGGTAACATCCCAAATGGCTTATTATTCAAAGTGACTGATTCAGTTGAGGAATTTGACTGAAAAGATTATGCACACTTTAAAAAAAAAAAAAAAGGCTTTATAAAGGTAAAAATGCCCATAAAAATCAATTTAAACTTATTAGAAAAGATTAATTTCTATCAGTGTGAACTCATCGCCACTCAGAATATGTAGCATATCAAAAACTTTAGGAGTCATCTGTTCACGGTAGTCTTTAAGATACCAGCACAATAACACACTCAGCAAAATATCATCTAATTATTGTTATCGATAAAATCCCAGAAATATTGTGATATATTTTTTTGTCAATATCACACATCCCTATATTTAATGTTTTGTTTAGAATAAATAAATAAATAAATAAATCAGAATGAGAAGTGCCTTTTTTTCCCACTTGAGCTCCTGCCCCTAAAAATGTCTGTGCACGTCCCTGATCATGACAATGAAAATGAAGGAAAGCTACTATTGATAGAAAATTGGCATTTTGTTAGATAACATAGTGACAACAGGCAGTATATTTGCTGACCAACTGTTTAACGTGCTTTTGGGTTATAAAGTATTTAATATTAAATTTGTTTGTCATTTGCACATAAATATAAAATGGAGGAGAAAAGGACAAAAACTAAGTAAAATATTTAAGTAAAATAAGTAAAATTGTTATTCTCTTTGGCAAAAAAAGAGAAGGTAAATCAAATATATTATAAAAAAAATAAATCAATCATTACATGAAAAACTAAAACATAATTATCAATTCATTATTACCAATGACAACAATAACATCAATATATAGAAATGAAACACCATGATACATAATTAATATGACATGCTTCATCAACAATTGTAATATAAGAAGAAGCGGTTTTTATTCATTTGCATTTTTATTTATTTATTTCTGTTGGGTGTTTGTTTGACTTTTTATGATAGACTGCGTTCATTGTAGTTAATTTACAAATAGGCTATATTAACATCATATGTCGCGGTATTGTTTTACCAAATTAGATGAAAAGAAGATATGTCACAAAACATCATTCACGTAGCATATTATATCTTTAAAAAATGACTAATCAAATAACTGCATTGACCAAGTGCTTTACTTACTGCTAAAGGAATAAACGTAAATGTAGGCAAATTCACTTTGGAAAACTCTTATTTGCCCAAATTATTATTATTATTATTTTTTAATTAAAATCCTTGTTCTTAATGCTATTATGTTAAAATTAAAAATTCGTTACAATGCCCTAGCTCATATTTTCACTTGGACGTATTCTTCCTTTTCTTGCTTTATTTATGGCAATTTAAACCCCGAGGAATTAGGCCAATTCAGCGCGGTGCAGTGAGGAGCATTAAAGTGGAGCACAAAACGAGGAGCGCGTCTATTGTAGGTTGGCCAAATTCACCTGCTAAATCTGTGTTTCTGTGTTTGATCGCCCCCTTGTGGCCATTTTTAAAGCAACCATTTTTGGTAATTCGTCTCCTAATAATCATCTCCATTTATTATTATTATTTTAAACCAAAATCAAGATTTTAGGTTACAATGAATATTAATATATCTTAGAATCTGAAACAGTTTTTCACCATTTTAATCAGTTTTTATTTTTACCTTTACACCTGGTTCATGTAACCCTTTTTATACCGATATTTAATGTTGTTTTTCATATCAACTACCCATATAGCCTACATAACTTGCAAATAAGCATGTAAACTACATATTGTAATTAATAATATTTATATATATATATATATATATATATATATATATATATATATATATATATATATATATATACACATACATTAATAAGGTCAGCAGTTTGCATAATGATGCCAAATGAAGCTCTCAATAAGAAATGAATCTCTGGTGTTCTTTTTGCGTTTGAAGAATAGTAGCATGGGACGCTGCGCTGGTGCACAGATGTCAGACTGCACGCGAACAGGCAAGACCACACACTAACTTCTTCAAACAATGCGGTTAACTACAGCGAATGGGTTAGGGATGCAATCAGCTAATGCACTAAAAGGAATGTTCCATCGCCAGCTGCACAGAGGTAGCATTATTCATGAGCATGAGGTGCATGAAGCCCCTCATGAGCTGATGTCACAGCTGTCGTCCGCATTCTTTGTAAAGTCTGCTTAACTTTGCCCAAAGTTTAAACTCGAGTTTAAACTTCCATGAAAGGTGCTGTAACAGAAAGGAAATGATCCCTGAATATCATTGAAATATAACTGCCCTGAGATTTTATTACAGTCGGATTATGTGTTTAGCCAATCAGAAAGCCTCTGATGCTTTTGTTGTCTGTCAATCATTTTGCGCGTTCACTGTCACAGGGGCAGTCCATATATGGGAAGCCGGAAGCTGCGACAGGACCATGAAAAAAAAAAAGAAAAAAAGTGAACTGTTAAGCTTTTCATCGCTGCAAGGAGCTGCTGAGAAAGTGCGTAAAGAGCTTGTTTTGCTTTTGCTTGACCATGGTTGAAAAAGGGGGTGTGTTTCATTTGTTGGCAAAGTTTGGAGGAAGTTCTGGAACTGCGAATATCCCACCTTTAATAGATTGTAGCTCTGTAATACTGTGTGAGTTAAATACTGTATTGTTTATTTTTGTTTCTTCATTTGCTTGGGAATGTGATACATACTAGAGTTTATTGCTAAGCCATGACAACTTTGTTTGCCAGAGTTTTGAGATTGTAATCAGCAGAGTCAGAGATTATCAGTAGCCTAATAATAAAATCATGTATTTTGTTTCATTCACACTATCCCAAAACTATCTACAGCCTTGATATTGTGACCCACTCATTAAGAGTTCATTGCTGAGTCATGACAACTGTGTTTGCCAGCCTTTATCAGACATGAAATATTAAAATAAATAACAATTTATTTGGTTTTATTTTACAAGTAAAAACAAAAAAAACAAAAACGATTTCAGCTTTGGCCGCTAGGGAGAACCCTTGCACCACTTTTATTAGTGAAGGCAAGCTAAGTATAAAAAAGCACACGCACTGACTAAAGTGGAAAGGCTTTTCCTTGCTCTCACTATTGCTTTAGCACAATTATGAAATTTTAAAATTGAAAATGTATAGATAAAATTATTACAAGGCCGATTTCTTAGTCCAAGCTCATTACATATTTGGCTTGCATTAACTGTTTTAACAACTGGTTATGGTAATAAAAACATTTCTAACTGTTTTGGTAACTGGTTATGGTAGTAATTGCATTGCTGGTTTGCCATCATTTTAGCTTTTTTCTTCTCACCACCACAATACAAGATTATGTCTTGTATGAGGTCAATGAACAAAATATGTGATCCCAGAGCTAAAGCACATGCCCTGACTCACAATGCTGCAAGTCATTTCTTTAATGAAAGTCATTCTGCTCTTGAATCAACTTATTTAGTTGCTCCAGTGAGAGAGATCCCAGATTATGGTTTCTTTTCATCAATGTTTTATCTTGTGCGTTAGATAAAATATTCAACATGCATCTCATAATGTCTAATAAAATATTTAATTTTTATTTAATTGTTTATAATTTTGAAAATGCAAATCTGCAGCTAGAAATGCACTGGTACACCAAGAAAAAACACTGAAAATTGATTCCTTAGATTTAAGTTTTGCTTGTACTGTAACAGTGCAAGTCTTGAAGACATCATTTACAAGGACAGTGAACTCTATGAAACACATCTGGTGCACAGTTTTCATGACATGTAGGAAAAAGAGCATGAAACTCTGCAAGACAAAATGAATTCAGCAACCATTTGGTTCATTTTTTTTTCTTTTTCCATTTGACGTTATGGTTGTTCAAAGTGCCACCTGAATGTGCTGTTTCTGTCAGTATCCTTTAGCCATTTTTTCAGTTCAGATAAGGTCAAAAAGAATGTTGCATCAGTGCATTTCTTTTTTCAGTGAGTGACCACTGATTCTTGACACCTGGAGTCTAGATCCCATCCCATTTTTTGTTTAATATAGAATAATGATTTTATTTTGTAAAGTCAATGTCTTGTTTGCTGAAATAAGATCTGCATATTCTTCTTATTTTTCTGCATTGGGCACCATGCAGCTGTCATCCCCAGATAATACTTATCCCAAGATTTAATATTGTGATTGGCAACATTGTCATATGAGAACCTCTTTCTTTTATTGCCCTATAGTTTACGAACTGTGGTCGTTTCCAGGTAATTTTACTGTTCTATATAAATACCTCTAATATGCTTTAATAATAAGGCTTTGTGTTTTTTGGAAGATAACTGTGTTTTGAAGACGGGTGCGATTGATGTAGATGGATGTAGCTGTGAATATAATCCGTGTTTATTAGTAGCTATAAATGTCTCATTGTAATCCTTTCCATATATTCGCTCAGGTATGCCCCTTTGTTTATAAAATCAGAAGGAAAACTGGCAATCATCGAGTCTATTTCACAGGCGTCGCGTGAAGGTACATTAAGTCACCAATAGATGGCGGTAGATGACCGTCTAAAAGCTCCACTGTCTGCGCCACAAACAATTACACGAATAAGTTTGTGAAATGAGCTGAACTTTTTCTTTTCTTTCTTACAGTGACACATGTGTCCTTTTACTTTTCAAGATCAAGAAAAAAAAAAAAAAACTTTTTTTCGGTTTTATCTTTCGTTACTCTTTCGTACGGGTCAAATTCCCAAGGGCACTGATGGATAGAGCTTAAATGAAGTTAGAAATATAAAATATGTTCGAAGCATAAAACCTGTAATTTATCATGTTGGCCAAACTGGCGATTAATTTTAAAAATATTGGGTAGGCTAAATGTAAATTATGTTTAATAATCATTTGCCTCATTTTTTTTTCTTTATTTTAAATTGTAGAGTAAAGAAGAAAAGAATTTACTTCCTCATTATTCACAACGTTGCTGTATTTCATTTTATCTTTTCCTGACGCATTTATCATTTCTTTAGGCTAACCTAAAGAAACATTAATAATAAACGAGGAAGACCGGGGCTAGTTGTAACCGTTGTAACCATATTAAGTCCAGTAAATAGGCTATTTCACAGGGCAATGTATTTATTATTATTATTTTAAATGTCAAATTTCTGTAAAGGCATAACGTTACGGCAACAAAATTTCCATTTAACATTTCTAAAAGATAAATTGGCTTATTGACCGAGAGCATGTTATAACTATGAAACCTGCCATTAAAAGAATTGGTTTATGGTTTTTATGAAATTATGAAACACGAAACAATTAATGAAACTGCAAAAATGTAGGCCTGAAAATTTAAATAATAAAATAATAATAAAATAATAGTAATGTGATTACAACTTACTAAAAACAACTTGCCGCAACCTGAAGGTGTGAGAAATATCTTTAAACCTCGGTTATAAATAGGCTACCTTCATTATAAAACTGACTTATTAGGCCTATATATTGTTCGTTTGTTTGCACAACCGCTATTACAAAAATATGATGCATGAATTTAAGTTTGAATTTACAATAATTATTATGATGTTGGAGGGTTTTAAACTATAGGTGTTTGTAATCAACATAAAAAAAAACTGATGGGGAAAAACACACATTTGGACTTTTGACTCAAAAGATAGATAGATAGATAGATAGATAGATAGATAGATAGATAGATAGATAGATAGAGGGCTATAGGGTCTTGGCCTATCGGTCAGGCAAAAACACATTGCTTTGAAATGTTTTATTGCTAACATCACATTGCACTGTACAGATTAAGTGAAATATACTTATATGTGCTTAATTCAAACTCTATTGAAATGTAACCACAAGGCATAAAGTGGCAAGTCCATGACTTCATGAGTTTGACTGATTTATATGCGCTCGGGGCGGTGAGGTCAAGTCATGTCGTCAGGGGCTTTTTCGCTGGTTTTCAAAAATACATTTCCAAGCATCTTGTGAGTGTACAATTAGTAATCCTTCATTAATTGTCTTTACCTCACAGCTTGCAAGTGCTTATCTTTGTGCAACTTTCTCCGCAACAAGCGGGCTACATCACGCAAGGTTTGACGTCTTGATGCATACTCTGATGGTGATGATGGTGATGATGATGGTGATAATATCCACCAGCAGACGGATGGAAAGAGGTAATTCCGTTAAAATTCAACATGAAGTCCTTCCGTTCTCCGACTGGGGAAGAATGTGTCGGATAGCGTGATATAGCCACTGAGGACAGATATATATACACAGTGAGATAAATATACACATCATGAACATTGCATAAAATTATGTTGTATTTTTTTTTTTTAATTTATTTATCAGCTCATACATGGGTAGGCTATACAATTTTTACCCCCATATACAAGCTTTTACCCCCATATTTGAGAGTAGCCTAAAATATCCCTGTCGCTTCCTTTAAATGTGTATATGCCTAAATATTGTGTATCCAAATTGTTTTTCAACAATATTCAATAAAATGTATGTTTTTCGATTGTACTATTTTTAAATTGCCTTATTGCATGAGCTTCACAAATTTTTGTATTTATTAAAATATATTTTACGTTTAGATAAAAGTGGAACGACTCTTAACCCCTATCTGATAATAATAATATTTTTTTAGGCTATTGTTATTTTTATTGTCATTAGTATAATACCATATTATAAATGCATTTTTCTGTTTCTTACCCAAACCTTTCGAAAAAAAAAAAAAAAAAAAAAAACGTGACCGAACGTAGGCCTAAAAACATCTTTCAACTGCAAAAGATTTCAGCGCTTTTTAGCCATGCTCACAAAGTAGCTATAACATGAATTTAACAGCTATCAATTCAAAACATTTTGTATAGTTTATAGTCATCTTAAGCCTAATATGTTGAAATTTTGACATTTTGAGAGCTTTCATTTTTATGCTTTGGAATTTCGAATTAGTTTTTTAGATTTGATTAGATTTTTGTTATAAAATAATGTAGCCTAGTTTAGATAGGCCTAGATTTTACAACGTAGCCTAATAGCTATAACACTTGTATTTCAAAGTAAATATAATGTCATCTAAATGTTTCAGAAATTATATGTAGCCTAGGCTACGTTATTTGCTTTTACCTGACATGTCTGTGTTGTCTCTCGCACTTTGCTGTATGTAACCTTGTTCCAGGGAGTAGGTGAATATGCCGGGATGCTGCCCCGTGGACGGCGAATTGCTCGAGACTGCAGTCGGCTGTTTTAGGTATGGAGAATTTGAAGAAGAAGCCCATAGTGCTGTTCCCTCTGAATACGGCGAGTGACCCTCAAGCGCGCCCGCTATTGCTGGAGAAGACGGGACTGGGCTGGTGTTGCTCTCCGCGCCATAGTCTCCGTTCCCAGGCACTGGACAGCTAGCCATATAACCATGTCTTGAGCTGGGGGACATGTGACCATGGTGCCCGCTGTTTAATGACTCATAACCATTACCAGATAGGTCCAGGTTATAGCCAGTGCCATGGCACGCAAGTGTGCTGGTGGGAGGTTGGTAATCGAAGCTCTGGGGTAAAATGGCAGAACCGAACCCTAGGCCGTTCATCATTCTGTACATGGGTTTCATGGCCTGACATTTTCTCCTAAATCCTCGTGGTCTTCGCCGAAATGACCCTTCCTCGAACATAAACTCACTGGTGGGGTCTATGGTCCAGTAATGTCCTTTCCCCGGCCGCCCAAGACCTTTTGGTAGTTTAATGAAACACTCATTCAGAGACAAGTTATGCCGAACAGAGTTTTTCCAGCCCTGATATGAGCCTCGGAAAAAAGGGAAGCGTGTTTGTAAGAACTGGTAAATCTCACTCAGTGTGAGGCGCTTTGTCGGTGCGCTCTGAATTGCCATCACAATGAGTGCAATGTAAGAGTAGGGCGGTTTCTCCGGGCGTCGCAGCCCTGAGTTAGTCTTTTTAGTCTTGGACACTGCGCCATGGTCCTCCAAGCTACCTGTCGCGTTCATCAGTCCTGAATGCAGCTCGCTGGACGCTGGACTGGTCCTCATCGGGGGCGTCGAGCGCAGTGGTCCGTGGGAGCTCTCAGTCGTCATCTGTCCCGCGCTGACGTACGAACACAACTGGCTGACAGACGTTGACGCTGACAGAAGAAAAGCTTAAGCAATGCCCCAAAGATTGAGATATTCGGTAACCAATAACGAGGGTCAAGAAAACGCAGGTTCCGAGAATAAACGCCACGCGTATGCTAATTTAACAAGGCATCCTATGTAGACTTAAAGGTCTTCTTTTTCTGGCTTTAACGTTGTGATCAAAATCCTGTTTTTGGTTAGGGAAAATATCCAAGTAACGTGCGTAATCGTGGTCCTTATTAAGGTTTTGAAACGGTTCTTCTTCTGCCACGAGCTCCGTTCTGATCCTGGCGGCTGTAGTCCGTTTTTGAGGAAATGGAAAGACTGAGTCCGTGCAGCGCCTCAACTAAACAAAACTCGACAGCCAATCACTCAATAACTCTCCCCGGCTTTCTCTCCTCTAATTGCTCCTCCTTTCCCGCCTCACCCACCCCCTCAAACCCCTAGACCCCTACAAACTCAACTCTTTCTCTCTCTCTCCAGAGCCTCACGCACTGTCCACCAAAATCAACTGACCCTCAATCTATCACTATGCGACCACAAACATCGCGTCTCTCATCATTATCATCATCTTTCTGGCTTAAGCTTGCTTATTCTTTTGGCTTGTTTATAAAATATGCTTTGGGCATTTCGCCTGAATGAGTCAGTCAGAGTTGCACGCTTTATGAGAATAAAGTTTTGTAGAATAGAATTATGATTTTTAATAAAGATTAGCTTAGTTTATCGAGTGAGCTGAGGGCTAATCCTAGTGTTTACTTTGTGAAATTCGCATTTGCAACTCGAATTCTAATTGGATGGGTTCATCTAATGGACTTGGAGGGCTGTCTATACGAACAAGAACTCAATGAGCGTGAGAGGCCTTAATAAAGCCAGCAGGACTAACATAAATAAACCATACCATCAAATGAGGGAGACAGTGATCAGCGAGAGACAGACATGAACAAGGGAGAGAGAAAGGAATGGCTTTGGCTCGAGTGGAAGCAGGCTGTCTCTGTCGAGAGGTCTGGATACCACACACAGCGCTCCAGGATCAGCTTACAGGCCCGGGGCTACAGCACATCCCTTGAGTCCGGCGTTCATTAACAAAAGAAAAAGCCAATTAGCCATTTGGACGTCGACAGCTTCCGCAAGCAAAGAAGGGTCACAGCAGTCTTAGACCAGTATAGCCTAAATATGAATTTATTTATATAAACGTAAACACGTCTAATGCATATTTCCTTACATTGGTTAGGCTACTACAAAGATTAAGGTAGGCCGCCTACTTTTTAAAACATAATTGTTACGGATAATTCGTCTGTTATTGCTTTTGTTTTAAATGTGAAATTTAAAAGGAACATTTATTTTAAAACAGACAAAAGAAAATGACATTGCTTACAGTAGACAGACCACACACACACACACACACACACACACACACACACACACACTACCAGTCAAATGTTTTTGGACAGTAAGATTGTAATGTTTTTTAAATAATTCTCTTCTGCTCACCAAGCCTGTATTTTTAGATCCAAAATACAGCAAAAGCAGTAATATTGTGAAAAATTTTTGCTATTTAAAATAACTACTTTCTATTTGAATATATTTTAAAATGTAATTTATTCCTGTGATGACAATGCTAAAATTTCAGCGTCATTACTCCAGTCTTCAGTGTCACATGATCCTTCAGAAATCATTCTGATATGCTGATTTGCTGTTCAAGAAACATTTATTATTATTATTATTATTATTATTATTATTACTATTATTATTACTATTATTATCAGTATTTAAAACAATTGAGTTGGCCTATATTTTTTTCAGGATCCTTTGATAAATAGAAAGATCCAAAGATCAGCATTTATCCGAAATAAAAAAAAGCTTTTGTAACATTATACACTATACCATTCAAAAGCTTGGAGTCAGTATATTTAAATCATTATATATTTATTATTAAATTATGAAATTATAGAAATTAATACTTTTTAGATAGCAAGGATGCATTAAATTGACCAAAAGTGATGATAAAGACATTTATAATGTTACAAAATATTTCTGTTTCAGATAAATGCTGTTCTTCTGTACTGTCTATTCATCAAAGAAACCTAAAACAATTCTTTAGCTGTTTTCAACATAATAATACTAATAAATGTTTTTTTGAGCAGTAAATCAGAATATTACAATGATTTCTGAAGGACCATGTGACTGGAGTAATGATGCAAAAATTCAGCTTTGAAATCACAGGAATAAATTACATTTTAAAATATATTCAAATAGAAAGCAGTTATTTTAAATATTAAAAATATTTCACAATATTACTGTTTTTGCAGTATTTTGGATCAAATAAATGCAGGCTTGGTGAGCAGAAGAGAATTCATAAAAAATCTTGCTGTCCAAAAACTTTTGACCTGTAGTGTATGATGGTCTGCCTACTGTTCTGGCAAAAAATAAATAAAGAAATAAAGAAATAATAATAAAAAAAAAAAAAACTTTTTTTTTTATAGACTCGTTATTTTACTGACTGACTTTGAACATTTGAATCGATCAGCAGAATATTTTTAATCGAATTGTGAGATTCACCTCTGCATTTTTATATTTTTAATTCATATTGTTTAATGATTCATGTTATTTGTTTGCGGTTTATAATTTTATTATTTATGGTATTATAAATAGCATTATATTTATAGACAACAAATACAGCATTATGGCTCCTGGCTTTTTTTTTCATAAATGGCACGGGATATGTTATCTCTCGCGCTCTTTTTTTCCCCTCCTTTTTTAATCACCCAACTCTTTAAGTGTTCTTTTGAACAAAGCGAATCAACAATCCCCTAGTTTTAGCTCACCGTGAGGATATGGATAAAAACATGTTCCCGCGCTATATAAGCAGTATTTCGCCGGGTTTCCCCCGCCCGCTGAGCGCCTGACCCCCGCCGAGTCCCGGAGACCCGCGGCTGCTCTAGAGGAAACCGAGCTCTGCACGAGACTTTGAACACATCGCTATGAGTGTATGTGCGTAAGAAAGCATCGCGCTCCCCTGCGCACATACACGCACTGATCTATTTTCATTACAGACCTAATTGAGGCACTGTAAACAACATTTATGACTTATTCATTGTCAAACTATACGCATCAAAGGCTCCAGTCAACCCTTGATCCGAGACCATTTTAAGCCTGATGTGAAGTAGGCTATCAGAAAAATGTAAGTATCCCATTTAAAGACAGTAGACTTACACCTGACACAGACACAATATACAGAAATACAGAAATATTTTAGGGTAAAGTGTACTTTAAATTATTAGAGAAAGAGGGCGCTAACAATTGAAAAGATTTTGAAATATAGGACAGTGATAATATTAATTAATTGACTAATTATTAGAGATTATAAGTGAAAAATGATGCATGATATGTTATCCGTTGATGTTTTTAATTTTATAATTATTGTATCACAGTTACGCCTTCAGTTCTCATATTTCTCTGTTGAAGAATGGTAGGTTAGGCCTGTTATTTAACCCATTAGCTTTACACACTGAAAAATTCAACCCATGAGATTTGTAAGATTAAGTTTATTTGATGCTTGCTGTTTTTTGGTGCAAGTTAAATCGATGTAGCCAAAACAAAATCCTTGTTTGAAAGCATTTTTACTGTGCGGTAATTTGGTTTCGATGTCAGTGTTTCCACTGGAATGATTGACACCGGAAGGAATGTATTTTACTTGGTATAAATAGGTTACATTGTAATGTATTTTGTATATTTCGTTTCGTATATTGTCATGTATAATTAATTTGGTTTAAACATGCTCTTTTTGTCTTGAATTTGTCTATGTAGATAACCCCTCCATTGGTCTGTATGTTTATGTAACGTGGTTTCCAAATAAGCCTGTACATTTATAGCCTACGAATGAGCGCTTCTTTGCAGCTGAAGTGATCCTGATAGACTTGAATTCTCAGCTAAAGGTTTTTATATAGACAGGTGTGTCATTCCGCGTGTTCACCTGCAGGTTGCAGCATCGCACTTAAATGGCAAGCATTTAAAAAAGTAAGCATTTAAAAGTTGACAGCCAGACAATGCATTACTTGCTGTTTATACGTGCCATAACGACAAAAAGTAGAAAATTGTGAGCTTACCTTAACTTTATAATGTTATAGTGCAATAAAGTGCGACCATAAAGTGCACTTCGAATTCTCTCAACTTTAATCTTTTATGTTTTTATTTATGCCGATTGTGGATTTGCTTTGGCGCTTTATACAACAGAACATTCCCTTCATTCGTTAATTAATTAGGCCTAATTAAATAAATAATTAATTCGTTTATTTATTCATTCATTCACTGGGTAGTAGCTTACATAAAAAGTGATATAAGTGAAGCAAGACAGGTCCACGGAGAGTTGGTTTGCTCTTAATCAGGCCCCTTCCCTGACCTGAAAATTACAGGGCTATCAACCCAAGGAGATGGCGTGACTAAAGACTAAAACTGAAAAGGAAATGATGGCCCTGCTTCAGTACCGCGGACAGCGCAATATATTTTCATGTTTGAGACAAGCAAAATAAAGAAATAAAAAGAAATGTCGTGATTAAAAATACCCACAATTTACAAAATAATATGTGCTTTAATAAGAAATGTAAAAACGGTTCAGATTTCGTTATATATCGTTTAATGATCCATGTCTTTCTGTCCAAGTGGTTGTCTTTTTGCCGTGGACTTCAGCCAGGTGTGAGATTGCTGGAGTTTACATAGCTATGCGCTTTTGTATTTGTGTGATTTCAAACGGAAGTCAATTCGTCTGCAAACACTGTAGATATGCCTACCCGACCAGTTGTAATAAGCCATGACGTCGAGCATATTTTGCATTTATGGATGCATTTCCATTGCTTTGATTATAAAGGTAGCCTATAACTATATTCAATTTATAGCCTTAAAAAAATCACTGCCTATAGCGATATTATAGATATTAAGTTATGATATTAATTATATAAGGGATATTAATTACTGATAAACTTAACGTAACGTATAAACTATTGGCCTAGGCTTAAAATGAAATGAAATATAGGAATATTTCTGGATAAACTGGACACTATTTTTTTTTTCTTTTATGAACTTGAATGCTTCATTAGACTGAGTTGACTTGTTTGCCAAGAAGTGTCTTTTCCATTAATTCCAACTTTGACGACATTCGACTTTTATTTGGCGCGTGCATGCGTGTCTGCAGCTTCAGTGACTCATGCTTGAAGGCATATGTGTTGAATTTTCTGCAATCATTTGAAGAGAAGCTGTTTTGGAATCACGAGTTTCCTGAAACGTGGTCTGTTGGTCAGTAAACAGACCTTGTAATTTTACGTTATGGGGAAGTTTTGTATACTTCTCTTTATTGGAAATTTAAGCAGAGTGCGAATTGTACAAGGGGTCAATTACTAATTTGTATAGGGCTTCTATCTCCAAGACTGGTTAAATTAACATTTTTGTTATTATTTGAATCAGTAAATAATTTATATGTGTGTAAGTCATAAAGTGATGCCTAATGATAATAATTAGTCTATGTTTTGTCTAGTATGGTCTGATACTTATCCTACCGGAAAACAGGCTACTGGGCGGCATACGGTTGCCATGGTTACCATCTCAAACGACCGTGATTTCTGTTCGCTGTTATATTTGTCGTGATTATGTATTTTGTCACTGTTTAATGCTTAGAAATTGTACATCCATCAAAATTTTCATTTTCAGTGATTGCGTTACTGCCTTTGCCTTTGGTAGCACAGATTTCAGAAAGATTCTAAATCAGATTCTAAATCAAAGCAGATTTCAGAAAGATTCTAAATCAGAATTAGTATCTCGTGACCTAATAAGTGACTCTCAAAGTAAGAATAAGAATGAATAATGAATGAAAATTTTATTCTCTGTCATATTTTCTTTTATTAACGAAAGTACAACTGCATATGTTGTTCAACTGAGCACAGCTCTAAATAAACCATCATATTTACACAGACATAAAACACGGTACAAATGTAACCCAACACAATCTTTCAAAGAAGTAGACTATATTTAAATACATATTCTGTCCATAATTACTGGCATGGTTATGCCATCGTTTACAAGAAATGAAAATGGAATCAGTAAACACTGCACTGGCGCGACATTGATTCATTTAAGACATCTAAACAGCAGACATGCAGCACTGCAGTAAGTATTGTGCATGGACTTAATTCACGAAAACACCATTTAACAGAGGAAAGTGCACATGACTGGTGTGTCAAACACCAAAGAAATTGCGTTTAAGCGTGCGAATGTCTGCAAACGGCTTGTTCACTTGTCATTTCATGACAGCAGAGAGTCTATTCTGAAGGGGTGATATCCAGTCTCTTGTACAGTAGTGTGGGAGTGTGCCAAACCCGGAAGGGAATTCGGTATGTCCGGCATTCGTCTGATGTCAGTAATGTCTGCCGTATTACACCTGTAGATCGGAAAGGCACTCGACACCTCAGAACTGACCTGGAATCCGGTCTGCGGCGGATAGCCCATGATGACTGGCAGAAAGTGCGGAGCAGCTGACAACATTAGCCTGGTACCAAAACACGTGTCCTCTGGGCTTTGCTCCCTCCGCGTAAACGGTTTACTGAGGATGCTGTCTATGGCGAAGGAACTGGAAAACTTCGAGGACTCGTCGCGCGCCGGGAGCCGGCTGTCATCCGCAGGCGCGCGCTCTTGAGATTCCGAAGTGCTCAGGATCTTCTTACTGATGCGCTTCCTCCTCCGGCGGAAAACGCCGTCTGCGAAAGTGTATTCACTGTGTGGGTTCAGCATCCAGTAGTTGTCTTTCCCCCACGGACGCGAGGGGTCTCGCAGCACTTTTAAAAAGCAGTCGTTTAATGACAAGTTATGCCGTACGGAGTTGCGCCACCCCGTGTAGCTGCCCCGAAAGAACGGGAATTTTTTCATTAAGTACTCGTTTATTTCAGCAAGTGTGAGGCGGCCGGTGTTGGAATCGCGTATGGCCATAGCAATGAGCGCGATGTAGGAGTATGGTGGTTTGGGTCTACGCGTATATGGTTTCGCCTTCCCGTCCGAAACGGGGGCACTTGGTCCTGGGCTGTTGGCTGAACAGTCTCCATCCGAGCCCAACTCCTCCTCCGCGGACAGCGGTGAAGCCACGTTCACATCCATGTCACTGCACAGGTCCAGCGGCTTGTCCACAAGGCGACTCGCAGAGAAAATCTCCAACTTCATTGTAAGGCGCCTCTGTCACTTTATACTGAGTAGCTCTTTTATTAAAGAGTATTTGTTTTGAGCAGCACTTTCGGGAGTGCTCAGTCTTAGTTAATGCAAAGTCTATTAAAGAAACAAGAGTTATCACTTCCTATCGGTTAAAAAGTCCTCATGGGAGAACGGACTGCACCGGCTGGCGTTAATATAATCGCTCGGCAGGGACGGCCCATGAGGGCGGGGCTTAGAGTCTAGACCTATCAATCACAAGCGCGTTCACGCGAGTTAAGGGTTTAGAGATGCTCACCTGCCCCCGTGACTGTACGGATAGAGTGTGTGAGGTTTGGAGTCGAAAGGTCAAAATGAATTCTGTATATGTTTGAAGTGGTTCTAAGTATTTAAAGGCTATTCATTAATTCAATGTTTTGCTTTGAATTTAATAATATCAACAGGTTTGTGTGAGGTTTAAATTCAAGTGGGTTCTTGTACATCATCAACCTGTAGATGAAAACTCATAAAAAACAGTGGCATGTATGAAATATACTCAGAACTGTAGTGAAACCATTGTGTTTGTAGTTTGTCTATACTATATGAGGGACAAATTTTAAGATACGAGTCATCTAATATATATTATATTATATATTTGAATGTACCATTTAAATAACTCAATGATAATCAAGGATAGAAAAACCTGAAATTGCGAAAACCATTCATAATGTGATTCAAAAAGATTTCTATTATAAGATGTCCTCACCATGATCAAAAAATAAATGTGAATATACAAGTTTGGCTGTTGGACTTGTGAGAGCCTTTTTTTTTTTTTTGATGTTGATAGCAACGTCTTGATCTATCATGACCTTTGATTCTATCATCAGAAGAAATAAAAACATTCTTTAATGGAAATGATAAGCAGTTATAGCTGGACTTGAACCAAAGTTGAGCTCTTCATTCTGCTTATTCACTGTTTACAGACGTAAATGCACTGCTAGACAAAGAGAACATGCCTTCTAATTCATTTGAACTGTGAAATTGGCAAGGTGGCCTCGCCATGGTATGTGGAATGTCACGCCTGATTCTGACGCACCCAAAACCTGACATCAACGTGTCACTCACGATCACTCTTTGTAAACTGAGTTTACATGTTTAATGAAACAATTTGCTTGTGGCAGTTGCTGACATTTGAAAGAATGGGGAAGTTTACCAGTTATACGAAGGGCCACGTATACCTAAAACGGTAAGAACAGGGATGAGAAGCGCCACAAAGATCACACACAGGTCAGAGAGTATATGAAAAAAAAAAATAAAAATAGACAACACCTGTCTAAAAAATCCAACTGAGCAAATCTCTTTTATTCTCTCAGCAGAGGTTAAGGCACAGTGAAAGGTCATGAAGTTTCATAAGTTCCTAACATGCCCTAAGGTGAGTGATAATCATTTAACTGTGTTTTGAACCACACCTACATAAAGCCTTTGGGATATTTTTTCTTTGAGTGAATCCAAAACATTCTCTTGTGCACCGATGGTGTGTGTAATTTTCTGGGTTCATGGGGCAGGCAAGCAAGCCTGTGCGACTTGTGGTGTGTGCCTATAAACACACGCACACAAATATACATACATACACAAATGATTATATAGTCTTCCATGGAGACAGTCTCAGCATGTGTTACTGTTGGGTTCTCGGTAACCATAACTTAAATTTCCACAACAAATAAGATATTTTGAAGAATATTGGAGTCCAAAACAACATTGGACCCAGTTGACTTTCAGAGTATGGACAAAGAAACGCTGAGACATCAAAATATCTTCTTTTGTGTTCCACAGAAGAAAGAAAGTCATACAGATTTGGAAGAACATGATGGTGAATAAATGATATTCATTTTTGTACAGAAAAAATGCAATAGTTTTGTGTTTGAAATAATGATGCACAACACATCAGTACCGATATTTAAAGTTTTTTTTATATATATCAGTACACAACATGTCCTTTTTTGTGTTCCACAGAAGAAAGACAGTCATGCAAGTTTGGAACGACATGAAGGTGAGTCAATGACCGAATTTTCATTTTTGGGTGTTCAGGGTCACAGTTCAATTAGTTTAACAGTGTTATATGCACTATAAAACGTCCATACATTATACTGCTAAACTCATCCATGCATTGAAAAGCTCACAGACCTCCATTGTCACAGGCCTAGAGTCGCCATATGCAAACCATACTTTTGTAAAATCATCCATTTAAAACTAAAAGGTCTTGGTAAATCTACTCACATAAACCACACACGAAACACATTCTACTTCATTTTTAAACAATAAAACCTTTTACTTTGATGAATTGTCTTGAAATAAATTATGTCCTGATGTATGATGCTGACCACATTTCTGTTAAGAGACCAAGATGTCTTGGAATATCCCTGGATATATTCAAAAACCTTGACTGCTTCCACAGTCATAAACTCAAATAAATATGTATTTAGCAGTTTGGCACTGTGTGCGGCTCCAAACCGCTGCAGTCAGATAGAGTTTCGGCCCTGTGCTTACTCATTTCCTTACCATTCCAAGACGAAATGATTTCCAGCAGGCTGAACATATGAGCAGGCCTAAAACTGACATTTAAAGGGCATGTCAACCAAGCTTTCTCCTTTTTAGAAATGTAATCGAACACTAATAGAAAGAGACCATATTAAATGGTTGGCAGTTTGATTCTGGGCCTGCAAAAGTTACCACCTCTCTCTCTTTGTGACAGCTGAAATGATCGTTCTCCTTATACCTGCTGTGTTTAGCCCCAGCGGCCATCTGATAACTTTAACTTCAGGCCTTCTGTCTGTGATGCAATGTGTGTGTGCGCAGGTGTGCGTGTGGTTTATCTTTTTTAAATGCAGGTGTCATGATCTTTTTCTTAACACAAAAGGTTCAAAGTCATCTATTTATCATCTGTCTGGTGTGTAGATAGGATCCAGCACTTGATCAACACTGTGCTTATCAGTTTAGTTTTAAATACCAACTAAGCCATCAAGTATTTAAAGAATTTGTTTGGCTGTCTGGGTATTATTTTGCAAATAAAACATTTTGGTGTTAAAATACAACAGAGTTTAAATAATTTTTAAATAATGATGCACTGTATATCAGTACTGACATTTAGAGATTAATTCCATTTATCAGTATTGATCGATATTAAATTTTAATTGAATGATTTAATTTAATTGTGTCTCAGTTCCTCTGTGTTTACATTACACACAATTAAAGTTAATCTTTAATAATTAATTAACACTTCCTATTTTAAAATAAATATCCATTTTTCAAACTGCACATTATAATGATGTGATGTCTAAATTCACATTAAATATTAAAAAAAAAAAAAAAGTGATTTTAGTGTATTGTTATTTATTTATTTACACAAAATAGTATAGAATTTCAATACTGGCCAATTAGTGGTTATGGACTTGTTAGTGTTTTGGTTAAGATTTGGTTATTTAGTTGTTTCCAGAGTGACATACAACACACTTATACCACTTATATTACTGTTGATAAATGGGACTGAGTGCCTTGACAAGGTCTCACAGAGTTCACAGAGGTCATGTCAGCAGTTGACGCCACTCTCCAGCTGATAAATCACCACTTCTATAGTTTGGATTACCAGCCCAGATCTTTAACCACCACCAGATGCTATGATTACTACACCATTTTAGCTTTGGCACATAAAATGACGGTAAGATGTTAGCGCACCGCTGAGCTAACAGCCGAGAGAAATGATACAGCAGCTGAGACTACGCGCTCATTATCACAGAGGCTTTGGCTCGTATAGCAGCACCGGTGTGTCTATGTGTGTGAAAAGTAGTTCATATTTGATTACATCCCAAAGACACCCCTTTACAGAGCTGTCATGAGAGAACACGCACCTGTTTTACGCCTTGTTTGGTTCAAGCTATATGCTGCACCCAGCATTTCCATCTCTTTTTCCCTTAATGAATTCCTTAAATTTTCTCCTTCCTCCCACTTAGGTTTGTTTTTGTTATCTTTGTTCCGAGTGTGTAATTTGATACAATGAGTAGTTGTGTGTTTGTTGTTGAGTGGATATGTGTTTACATCTGCAACTGCGAAAAGCATTTTATCACTATGAAGTGTGAAACCTAATTCTGTTTTTGAGTGTGTTGCTAACTCTTTGCGTGACAGCAAGTGTATAATGTTTAGTAAAGTGTGTGTGTGTGTTTGGCGTGACAGTGTTGCAAGGATTGCAGGTGTGTGGTGTCATGTTAGAAGCTGGTCTCTGAATATGGTTTTGAGTCTCTGACAATAAAACAGTTTATTTCAGTTTATGAGTGAGAAACCGAATCATTCGTGTTATGGAGTTTACCTGCTGGCATAAAACAGTTTGTTTTTAGAATTTAAAGGAGTTTGAAGGTCTGTATAGGATTGAAGTGAATATTTCATTAAAACAATTTGTGGTTTTGTCCCTGCATTTAGTCTATTTAAGCGCAGTCATGTGAAAGCACTGCAGCATTGTCATTAAAATGCATTGACGGATTTTCTTCTGAGCAAACTGGACAAAAATGCTTCGTCATCTGAGCTTGTGCTGAGTTACTAGAGTCTGGTTACTCCTCACCTGTTTCAATATAACTGTTTGTGTGTGTGTGTGTGTGTCTGTGTCGGTGTGTGTGTGTGTGTGTGTGTATACACACATATAGCATATAGCATATATATATATATATATTAGTGCTGTCAAATAATTAATCGTGATTAATCGCATCCAAAATAAAAGTTTTTGTTTACATAACATATGTATGTGTACTGTGTATATTTATTATGTATATATAAATACACATACATACAGTATATATTTTGGAAATATTTACATGTATATATGTTTATACATTTATATTCTTATATTTTATATTATATATAAATATATTTAATATATAAACATAACATATTTTTCTTAAATATATACATGCATGTATTTGTATTTGCATATATATAATAAATATACACATTATACACATATTATGTAAACAAAAACTTTTATTTTGGAAGTGATTAATCACGATTAATCATTTGACAGCACTAATATATACAGGTATATATCTATATCTATATCTATATATCTATCTATCTATCTATCTATCTATCTATCTATCTATATATATATATATATATATATAATTGAAGTTATTATTGATTATTGAATTCATTTGATTATATTTTTCATTGCGGATGGTTGAAGTATGTTATTTTTGATCAGGTCTTATAAGATTAGGCTTGTTATTGATCAGGAAACAATGAATTTAAAATAACTGAATATAAAATATATGTTTTGAGAACAGTCCTGACAGAGTCTGATTTCTTACTTGTGTGAAATGGGTTTGTGTGCATGTGGGTGTGCATTCATGTGAGTGGAATCTGAAACACGTAAATTCTTGTGATTCCCCATGTCTGCTGAGAGTAGCCATGTGTTCAACAACAAAACGTGTGCCCTCATTGTCTGTTCAGTGTTTGTGTGTGTGTGTGTGTGTGTGTGTGTGTCCTTTCTTTGCACTTTTTAAAACTCACAGACACTCATGGAGGGCTTTCACCTGAGGTGATGTTAACTTGCCAAACCAGTAAAAGAAAAATAAACAAACATACAGAGGTAGGCAAGCACTGTTATTACAGCGAGGTTATTCAGAGGTGATGTATGTGTGTGAGAGTAAACCTAAAATCATGTTACTGTGGTTATACATCTGCAAGGCTGAACTGAAGTTCTGTGGGTCTACATCCACTAGTTTGTGTATCAAGATGGCGGGATGACAAGTTTAGGATATAGAAGAGATGGTCCTCAGCTCTTTATCGCTGCTCCTCACATACAGCAGCTCTGCTCGCATGCAGCCCGGAGAAAACACTACAAAAGGCATTTTCTTTAAAAAAAATCTGATAGTGGATTATCTGATATGAGTTGCACTGTATGCCACGTGTTGACATCTTTAACTACACTCTGTGCTGCGCAGGAGGCATTTTTTAAGAGAAATGTAAGCAACAAGCTTCTCCCACCCTCCACCCTTATGGTCTGCCGGTGGATCTTTGTTTACCTGGCGAGCGTAGCCGTTCTGCTGTCTTTGTCTAAACTTGAAAGGGGATCCAAACGCTCACCCTCCTCACGCACTGTGCTTCGCACGACACACCCCGCCCTCGCTTTACTGCTGCAGTGATTTACTGCAAAAGAAACCAGGGTGGGTGTTTGATATTCATATTTTGTTATATTATGTAGTTTAAATCTATTTTGGAGCACAGTTGTGCATGATTTACTTAAGTGGTGCAAAATAGTCTGTGATTGAATGATAAACTGTCCTTACAATGATAAAAATCACACCACAACATTTTCTTTAAAACACATTAATATATTCTTTAAATCATAAAATTGACAAAAGAAGCAGACATTTTGAAATAGGTTTTTGTCCATAAACACAATGGTAGCTAGTGGAATCCATTGTTGCTTTGGAACCCATTGACTTTCTTTATATGATCAAAAACTGTTCAGAATATTTTCTTAAAAGTTCAAAATATCTTATTTTATGTTCTGCAGAAGAAATAAAGTCATACAGGTTTGGAGTGACATGAATGTAAGTAAATTATGACCATTTTATATACATCAAATAACATGCCCATAGCCGGGTTTTTGTTAAATGTGAGCCAAAATCATCACAATTAAAAGAACCAAAGACTTTAACTACTTCAGTCTGTGTGCATTGAATTTATTTAATACACGAGTTTCACAATTTGAGTTGAATTACTGAAATAAATGAACTTTTCCACGACATTCTAATATACTGAGATGCACCTGTATATGCTGAGTTTTTCAGTTAATTTTTGTGACACGCTTAATTTGTTCATAGAAAGGAAACTCATGGCAGAAAGTGACATTCTATATGTTTTCCTTATTTTACAAAAGCACATTTTGTTTTCATTGTGAGTGTACACAAATAAAAGCAGACCTTTATACAGTGATGCATTATTAATAAAACAATAAGTGTTTAAAGTTGATTCTGCTGGTATAAGGAAACAGTTGAAGTGATCGCGCTGGAGCGCACACGCACACACACACACACACACACACACACACACACACACACACACACACACACACACACACACACGCATCAGTTCCAGCATTGCTAACTTGACAGCACAGTTGGTACTTTATCAAAATAAAATACAGTGAACCACACATCAGCACGCCCGCCTCTGTGTCAGCGTTGGAACGCGACTGAAGTACAAACCCTATCATTTACATAATAAATAATAGTTTAGCATTCAGATATGTTACATCGCAAATATGGAAATATTATGGAATATTTGGATTTGTGCCGAATGAGAGAGGTAGGATACACGAGCTCAAAGCTCCATTTCGCAAACAGTTGAGTGCGCAAGCCTTTAAAGTATACTCCTTTGTCAGTCTATGTGAGAGACACATTCAGAATCAGCACATGGTCACCAGTTTTGCCAACTAATTTTCAGAGAAAGTTGCTAAAGGAAGGTTGATTTGTTGCTAAAAGTTGCTAAATGATGTTGTGACGTCATCGCGTGATGATGATGACTCACAATTGTCTCTACATCAAATCTCAGCAAAAAATTTTTTATATATATGTTAATTTAGATTTGTTCGTAAAGTAATATTAATGCATAATATTAAAATATAAATAACTTTTAAATACAACATTGAATTATTGAACATTTACACATTTTTGAACAATTACAATTTAAGTTTTTTTTTTTTTATTAGCTAGTAAACTAGTAAAACTACACATTCTGAACAGTTATAGTTTTAAGCAGTGTATTAGTAGCTAGTTAGTATGCTACACTCTAAGAAAAGTCTGTAAAAATAGGGCACAAATCTATGCTAATATAAAGAAATATTCCTTTTTGAT
Source organism: Spinibarbus caldwelli (assembly GCA_039654775.1). NCBI lineage: Eukaryota > Metazoa > Chordata > Actinopteri > Cypriniformes > Cyprinidae > Spinibarbus > Spinibarbus caldwelli. The sequence continues at coordinate 19,189,540 of CM077240.1, read as the reverse complement.
TTTCACAGGTTTTTTACCTGCATTTTAAATGACACGTATTTTGTGTTTTCGGGTTACAGGGTTACAACGGAAAATGGATAATGGTTAACGAAAATTGCTATACCTTTTCCATTTGTCTAGCTATTTTTCTTACATTGTACTAACTGATCAACAATCGCATGGACAAGCTACTAACAAGGTGGATCATAAATGAACAATTATTAAATCATCATTATTATTAAGTTGAACAATTGCAGATAGCAGCTAACTTAATTCATGTGTGCACTGCTTTGGTTTCCTCTTTTTGTGTAATTTAGATGAAAAATGTGTGCCTTTTTTTTGTTTGAGTCACTTATCGAAAGTTGCTAGAATTTGCCAAATAAATTTTAAAAATAGCTAAATTTGTTGCTAGGTGCTTTTGAAAGAAAAAGTTGCTAGGGTAGTCTGAAAAGTTGCTAAATCTAGCAACAAAATTGCTAAGTTGGCAACAGTGATGGTCACTGTCTAGGGGGCTTTGTTTTCAAGTGCGCAACTCGTGGCATTCGCTGTTCTTCTGCTGGCAGTTATCAAACAGCGTTGCATTACTGCGGGCGCCCCCTTCTGGATTGGGGGTGAATTTCCTGTATTCGTTGAAAGGCCTCATGCACCGAACCGAGATGTCCGTACCCTGAAGATTCGGTACGAATACATGTATCATTCCACCCCTAATATATGTGTGTGTGTATATATATATATATATATATATATATATATATATATATATATATATATATATATATATATATATATATATATAATGTATGTATATATATGTATATATATATATATATAGTGGTGTGAAAAATTGTTTGCCCCCTTCCTGATTTTTTATTTTTTGCATGTTTGTCACACTTTAATGTTTCAGATCATCAAACAAATTTAAATATTAATCAAAGATAACACAAGTAAACACAACATGCAGTTTTTAAATGAAGTTTTTTATTATGAAGGGAAAACAAAATCCAAACCCACATGGCCCTGTGTGAAAAAGTGCTTGTCCCCTAAACCTAATAACTTGTTGGGCCACCCTTAGCAGCAACAACTGCAATCAAGCTTTTGCGATAACTTGCAATTAGTCTGTTACAGCGCTGTGGAGGAATTTTGGCCCACTCATCTTTGCAGAATTGTTGTAATTCAGCCACATTGGAGGGTTTTCGAGCATGAACCACCTTTTTAAGGTCATGCCACAGCATTTCAGTAGGATTCGGGTCAGGACTTTGACTAGGCCACTCCAAAGTCTTCATTTTGTTTTTCTTCAGCCATTCAGAGGTGGACTTGCTGGTGTGTTTTGGATCATTGTCCTGCTGCAGAACCCAAGTTCGCTTCAGCTTGAGGTCACGAACAGATGGCCAGACAATGTCCTTCAGGATTTTTTGGTAGACAGCAGAATTCATGGTTCCATTTATCACAGCAAGTCTTCCAGGTCCTGAAGCAGCAAAACAGCCCCAGACCATCACACTAACACCACCATATTTTACTGTTGGTATGATGTTCTTTTTCTGAAATGCTGTGTTACTTTTACGCCAGATGTAATGGGACACACACCTTCCAAAAAGTTCACTTTTTCACACAGGGCCATGTGGGTTTGGATTTTGTTTTCCCTTCATAAAAAAACCTTCATTTAAAAACTGCATGTTGTGTTTACTTGTTATATTTGATTAATATTTAAATTAGTTTGATGATCTGAAACATTAAATATTTAAATTAGTTTGATGATCTGAAACATTAAAGTGTGATACCACTGTGTGTATATGTATATATATATATATATATATATTTTTTTTTTTTTTTTTTTTTTTTTTTTTTTTTTTTTTGTGAACTCTCCCTTTAAGTACACTCAATAAAATAATGTTCATTGGAGACATTGACCGACTGGCAGATGCTATTGTTGGTCAGTATAGTCCTGTATTGATCCAGTGTTACTCATTTATATTTGTCTGGGTTATTAATCAGAGGAAGTTACACTGGAACAAACGGATCTCCAGATGCAGATTACAGAAAGAACAGGGTAATTCAACATCGATCCATTAACACACACACACACACACACACACACACACACACGGATACTTTTGTGCCCTGCTAAAAGTAATCACCATGAATGATAAAGTAAGCGCAAGATAACTGCTTGTTATGAATAATGTTTTCCATAGCTTTTGTGTACACTTTACTTTTGTCTAAAGTACAAGTTCTACCAGCAGTGTTTTGCCCACTATACTCTTAAAAATATGGGTTTCAGCAGGGGGGTTTAGCAGTGGAAGAACCATTTATGACTGCCTAAAGAACCATTCAGTGAACAGTTCTTAAAAGAACCATTTTTTTTCTTAGTGTAAAGAACATTAATATTCTAAAGAACCTTTTTTTCCACTATAAAGAACCTTTTGTGGAATGGAAAGGTTCGAAGGATATAGATGCCAATAGATGCCAATAAAGAACCTTTATTTTCATATAGTTCCGCTAGTCAGGCCTACTTGAGTGGAAAGGAGGATGTTTACAGCAGGAAGTCGACACTTCTATGATGTCAAATTGAGTTTTTGTTACACTCTTTTTTTAATTTTGGGTCATTTTGCTTTTATTTTATGGGATATTGCAGTGGAGACACCAATAGTGGAATGGGATCATGACCCGGGTCAGACTCAAACCAGGTTCCTCATAAGCCTTGTTATGCAAGTATGTAACAAAAAAAAAATGTTTGTATAGTCTTGTGTATGTGCGTGTGAGGAAGAGAGAGAGTGATGGTGGAATTCTTGGCTTATGTCAACACTTCATTACGCAAAACAGTTCAGCTAAAGGTGAGACTAAATAACAGTACAATCAAATGCCAACAGAAAATATTTTGTCACCTGTTCAATTTGTCTTAAGACATCAAAAATGGTTGCCAATCAGCCACCCCAATTTATACAACACTGAAGGCAACTTTATTCGTGACTAAAAGGCCACAGATGTACACTGATACCATGCAGTCCTGCCTACCTGACAGATCAACCCTCACACTGCTTTTATGTGTCAGCACTATACTAAGTCAGAATGCTTGAAGGACACTGAAGTATCAACGCCAAACATTTGTATTTACAAGTAGGTCACTTGCGTCATTCTAATCACTGCAAGCTGGCCGTGTCCTCTTGGGACTTGTCTTTAGTTTTGGGTGCACTTCGTGACCCTGTACGAGCATGCAACTCATGCCATTGCTACTTTGTGGACATTGTTTAAAGGGATTTCTCAGGAGAACGTTTGTGTGGCAGCCAGTTGGGCTTCACCACACACTTTTATTGTTTGGATGGCACTGTAGCCTCAGAGGCTCATTCAGTCCTTTTGGCTGGTAACTGAGTGCAAGTAGACAGCAGTTTGTTTGAACTAATATTCACCCTGTTATGACAACCTCACTGTCTTACACTTCAAAATATATAAATCCACTTGAGAACAACACTGCGGACTACTGTATTGAATTTTGAATATACAGTAAGTGTAATTTTTCGTACTATGCAAACAGATTTTTCTACTTGTTTTAAGTATATAAACAAGTTAAAAACATGTATAAAAAAAAAAAAAAAAAAAAAAAAACCTGCCATATGCTTCTGTAAATTGAACTTCAAGGAGTTTTGTAAAATATTTAACTGAAAAACAAGTATATAAGAAAAATGAAAAGCTCATTAAAGGGATAGTTCACCCAAAAATGAAAATCCTGTCATTAATTACTCACCCTCATGTTGTTCTAAACCCGTAAGACCTCCGTTCATCTTCGGAACACAAATTACGATATTTTTGGAGCATTCCGAGAGCTCTCTGACCCTCCCATAGACAGCAATGTACTTAACACGATCAACTTCCAGAAACGTAGCAAGGAGATCGGTAAAATAATCCATGTGACATCAGGGGTTCAACCGGAATTTTACGAAGCTACGAGAATACTTTTTGTATGCAAAGAAAACAGAAATAACGTCTTTATTCAACAATTCGTCTCCCGTGCGTCACCCTAGCGCCATTTTGGAGAGTATATCCACTGAACGTAAACTGCGTATGAGGTTCTGTGTCAGCTGTGCCACGTGGACACGTTTTCTACGTTGTTTACGCTTTGATTTGAACGAAAACAACGTATCCGTGTGGTGAGTAATTAATGACAGAATTTTAATTTTTGGGTGAACTATCCCTTTAAGAAGTCATTTTTGGAAGAGTATTAATTCCCATTCAGTGTTTGTTGGCATCTTCAGTCAGTTAATTTTTTTATACCGAATGGACCAACTGAATAACGGGTGGTTGAGTTTGTGTACACAAGTGTTATATTCCATAAATGTGTCCTCTTTTTCTTCCTTATGGGAACAGTTACATGTACACTGCCTTTCAAATGTTAGAAGTCTCTTATGCTCGGCAAAGCTGAATTTTCTGTGTTAATATATTTTAAAATGTAATTTATTGCCGTGATGGCAAAGCTGAATTTTCAGCAGCCATTACTCTAGTCTTCAGTATCACATGATCCTTCAGAAATCATTCTAATTATGCTGAAACTTTTGAACTTTAGTGTATAACTTTCTGTTTTTTATGAGAAAAAATTTTGCAACCCAGTAACTTTAATAACGGATGTCCCTGTGGTATCTTTTTTTAGAGTAATATTATGAGTACAGAAGATGGTTACCAGGCAGTTACACCTGTTGAAACACCTCTCTCGCTCTCTTTCTTTTATTCTCTAACTCATTTTCATTCATTCACTCTCTCTCTCAGACATACACAGATACACACCTAGGTCAGGACAACCCTACTTAATTAAACCTTTACCTTTTATCTAACCACACAATGATCTATTAAATTTTGTTGGGCAATGAGCAGAAATAGCACTATATCTAGACCTGGCTTACCTTTCCAGTGTGGGTTGATTTGCCAATCAAGACATGCTGACTTTTTCAGAGGAGAAAAGCCATCGCGCTCTCAGGAGGAGCTGCTCAGGAGAACCCTCACGCCTGGAGCAAGATTGCAATCTCTGTGGTTGCGCGAGAACTATTTAGGTTGTTTTACAAACACACTTCACAGCGCACAGGGACGAACAAAAGGGCGTCGCACGAAACCCTCAGAGAAGTCACAATGGTTTATAGTAGCATTGTTGATCAAGCAATCAAACCATGATTCATCTTTCTCCAGAATTTCCAAACATCTCGTGCCGGAAATATTCAGGCAGACCTAGAAAAAAAAAAAAAAACATTCCCAGGCTTGCACCACTTTTTTGACTTTGTCCTTTTTGTGTGCTTTTTTTAATACAAGGACTGGCACACTGTGCCGGCGAATTATGTTTTCAATTTAATGCTCTCTCTCTTAGACCCCTCTTACAAGGCACTCCATTCCCTCTTCATCTAAACAAATTCGAGCCGGGCTCGCGCTGAGTTCTGGCAGCCCTGGCGTGTGCTACCATAAACAAAACTCCTAGGTGGCCTGTAGGTTCTGCAGAGAGAACAACATTTGCACATATACAAAAGACTCAGATATAGGCCAGATATATCCAAAAAAAAAAAAAAAAACATGAGATACTCTTCTCATCAGGTCTAAAGTACAGCAGTGAAATGTATTCATTTATAAACAGACCGAGTCTGAAGTAAAGAGTCTAAATTAGAGCTCTCTAGCTAGTTGTCCGTTCTTTCAGATTGAAACTTGGTTGTTGCACTGTCATACGTGTGTGTGTGTGTGTGTGTGTGTGTGTGTGTGTGTGTGCTTGTTTATGTGGTTTATGAGGACACAAATTGGTTACACTTTATTTTAAGGTGTCCTTGTTACAGTGTAATTATACATTTAAGTACTGAGTAATATTAATTAACTACATGTACTTACCATATGGTTAGGGTTATGATTAGGGTTTGGTTTAGGGTTACTTGCATGTAATTTTGCATGATTTATTGTTGTTATAATAGTAAGTACATGTAACTTGTAACAAGGACAGCTTAAAATAAAGTGTTGCCCACAAATTTGTATAATGACATGGGTATGGCATAGGTATTACAACGAGAAGGTGATTTATGAAGGCACTTTAGGTGTCCCCATAATTCAAATGGTTTATAAATTATACAGATTGAGTTTTTTTTTGTTTTTTTTTAAATGCTCAATATAATCTAAAAAGGCTCAAAGTGTAGGTTTAGGGTTGGTATAGGGCGATAGAAAATACAGTTTGTACAGTATAAAAACCATTACGACGGATAGTCCCCATAAACCACAAACACAAACCTCAAAAACCAACGTGTGTGTGTGTGTGCGTGTGCGTGTGTGTGTGTGTGTGTGTGTGTGAAAATGTAAAATTGTAAAAATAATAATTTAATGTCTTATTATCTCAAAATTGGGCCACTTCTGACTTTGAGATGGCAAGAAAAGTGGACCGATTTATCTGGATTCATCTTATTTTGTATAGCACTGCAGTTGTTTACTGTAATATTCTTCCACATGAAATAAACAAACATCTAAGACAACAAGCAGGCTCTTAATTGAAGATCAGTGAAGAAATATGATTGAAGAGGCTGGGCCAATTTAAGAAAACAACTCTGAATATGAACAAAAATCTCTAAATCCCCATTAGAAATAAAGAAATACTTTGAGGGATCAAAAGACTTCAAATGCATGCTTCTTCCTTAACACAAATGTCAGAGACTTGTCACGCTCAGACTTTTATGTTTGTGTGTGCATGTATTTCTTTTGAATTTCTGAATGAGATTGTCAAGCACAGCAATGTGACAGAGTAATAAATCACATTATATGTATTTCTACTGTTTAAATGAATGGAAATACATTTTACTTTGTGGAAGAAGTATCCTGCTACCTTCAAATGTCACTGTATCGAACCAAAGCAGTTGAAAATAATTAGATTATAAAAGAGCAAAATAAACATCAGAAACTTGTATTGCAGTCTTGCCATAGAAATTAAACTCTGTGCTTTTTTGAAATAGCCTAATTGCAAAGAATATTATTTTATTGCTGTTAGTTGAATTAGATCAATGCTGAAATAAAATCAAATGCCTTTGTATATAAACATATTGAAAAGCACACAACATAGAGATTGTAATCTCAAAGTGCTGAACTTGCTGTACTGATTTGTTCTTTCTATATTTGATAAGCCAACAGGCCTACAGAAGAGCTTTGAGTCATTTTGTATTGGCTGATGAATCATGCTGGTGTCAGAGAACATACACAGTGGCTCTGCAGAGATCTAATCTAGACCAGATTTACTCTAGTTGTATAAATGACAGCAAACTCAGTTTTACTCTGTCCAGAATCTCAGTGTTGCAATCTAGGCTCATGAAAAATTCATGCTTGTCTTCATCAGCATCGTCTTTTAGTTTCAATCTTTTTGAAAATCCTGCCTTCCAGACTGCCTTCAGTATAAGCTGTTTTTAGACTAACGAAAAAGTTTTGAGTTCTGAAACTTACAAGATGTTTTTATACTACAATGACCTCTTATATGTCAAAAAAGATCAAGGGAATTTTGGTTTCTCAGTTCATAAATTTTCTTTTTATGGTTTTGCTAATAAGGTAATATCATATATTTCTTTATCTTTTGAGGTAAGAGTTTGCAGATCATATAATAAAAGCACAGTGTCATTTTTAGAACTCAAAACTTCTTCAATTATGAAAACAAGTATTAGTCATTGTGGATTTGTGAAACTGACAGGGCGGTCAGAAGAATATTTGCTTGATTAGCGCCTTCCTTCTGAGCAGAAACACATGCTGGCCTCCCCAACCTGTAGCACATGCGGACATACAGAATATAACAAGCAATTGTATTTCATGCCAAATATGCTAAAATTATGTGATTATGTGATTATTTTAACATTCTCCACCATCTTGATGGTGTGTCTGCGCTGCAGTGTGTGTCTGCGCTGCAGTCTGAACCTCAGGGTTTCTAACACACCCCAAAGACGTGATGACAGATCACAGATATCTCTCTATGTGCTGCCTTGTTCAAGATGTTTCTGATTGAAATTTAAGATTATAAGATGTCACCCCTGCCCTGTCACCTTTTAAGTTATCTTGACCTGTCCTCAGGGCATTTAGCACATTGACATGCTCACAGAACACAAAATAATGTGTTTATGTTTATTTGCACAGTCCAGATCCTCTAATAAGTAAAAACAATAACTAAAGAGTGCATTTAGGTAAGTGCTCAGGACAGAGTTGATGGATGATATAAACTGAACAGTACACTGACTTTGTATTTCCAGTTTTCCAAATTTCCAGTTTGCTGTGGCAACGTTTTGGGTCACAGACCCCTGTCAGTTGTGACTCATGTCTCTGCCTGAACTGTTGCCTCAATAAATCGTCCGCCATGACAGTATTCTGGACTTATTCTTTCATTTATTTCTCAATATGTCTCCTATCAATAGTCATTTCTTTAGAGTTTTTGCATATATGTGACCCTGTACCACAAAACCAGTCATAAGTAGCACATTTTTGTAGCAATAGCAAAAATACATTTTATGGGTCAAAATGATCGATTTTTCTTTCATGCCAAAAATCATTAGGATATTAAGTAAAGATCATGTTCCATGAAGAAATTTTGTAAATTTCCTACCATAAATGTATCAAAACTTCATTTTTGATTTGTAATATTCATTGCTAAGAATTTCATTTGGACAAATTTAAAGGTGATTTTCTCAGTATTTAGATTTTTTTGCACCCTCAGATTCCAGATTTTCAAATAGTTGTATCATAACAAACCATACATCAATGGAAAGCTTATTTATTCAGCTTTCAGGATAAATAAAACCCTTATGACTGGTTTTGTGGTCCACATATACAGTAGTGGTTGTATTTGCAAAACAATTAGATTTACCTGAATAAAAACATGCCCAACAATTTTAATCCATTTTTCATTGATTTCCTCATCATTATTTTCTCATCATGCTTTATTTGTGGAATATTTAATACAGTATTTATCCTATTTTTGGAGCTTGCTTATATTACTTGCTTCCATATATTAAAAAGACAAGCCCTTCCCTCCACTTTAAATTAAGAAGTGTCATACAGTGGGCACTTTTTGGATATTAAACATTACAGTTACTGATGCACAAAAGTTTAGGATCAGTTTGATTTTTTTTTTTAAATAATTAGTACTTCAACAAGAATCCATTAAACTGATCAAAATTGACAGTAAAGACATTTATAATGACACAAAAAAATTATTTTTCAAATAAATGCTGTTCTTTTGAACTTTCTATTCATCAAAGCGTCTTAAAATGTATTAATGTTTCCAAACTTATTAAGCAGCAGAACTGTTTTCATCATTGATAATAATAAGATATATTGATAATAGTAAAATGTTTCTTTAACAGCAAATCAGCATATTTGAATGATTTCTGAAAGATCATGTGACACTGAAGACTGGAATATTGATTCTTGACATGCAGCTATGCCATCACAGGAATAAATTACATTTTAAAGTATGTTAAGATAGAAAACTGTAAGAATTCACATTATGACATTTTAAGAAGATGAATTGTTATTTTAGACTGACTGAAATCAAAGTGAAAATTCAAGTGAAGCAGTTTTTTTCTGACACATTTAAAAGTTGCATAGCTATGTTGATGTTTGGTGTTTGTCGTCTGGTTAAACATGTTCTTTTTCATGCTGAAGTGACTCTTCTAAATATGTTTTGGGAAAGTACAAGCTTATTCCCAGTAACGTAAACCTCTACACATCCACGCACACGTGCACTCATGCATTTCTTTCTTGTCAAGCTTAACTCCAAATTGTTACATTTGTATATTTTGGCTGCTCCTGGATCAAATGCTGTTACAGAATAAAGTATTTACACAAAAGGCCTTGACTGCTTTATGAGCCGAAGTCCTTTGAACCTGATGTTTTACCATAGACACGCACACACACGCGCACACGTACACACATGGTCTTCTTGTAATGCAGCGATAGCGTTCTGAATGGCAGATTAGCCGTTCCGTTTCGCTCTTTGACTCGGTTTCTGTCTCTCTGTTTTTAAGTAAACTAATCTTTGGGCAAATACCCCAACTGCGTCTGAGGTCTTAATGTATTTAAAGAGCAAAACCTTACACATGCAGGCAAGTTTGAAGAGATCAAAGCCAGAAACACAATGTGGTAGATTTAGAGTGAGTCTCGCTCTCACCGGGCCCGCTATTGTCTTGTTCTTTCTCTCCCAAAAGTTCTTTGAATTCCTCGGCAGTGTAAACCTCTCTTTGTTTAGCGCAGGTTAACAGATGATATGTGCTCTTGAACATCGCCCTGCACCTCTCTATGCTGTATATCGCTCTCTCTCTCTTTCATTCGCTTCTCTTTTCTTTGCTCTACTCTATTCAAAAAGACTTACACACCTACATCAAACAGCATGGAGTCATAAATGGATGCTGTTTTGAGGTTGTGTTCTGACTGAGAGCTTTCGCAGAGGCAATCCACCTGCAAACATCTCTTTTCTCTCATTCCTTCGTTTCTAAACTCACTTCTTGTTTTTTTGAAGTGGTTGTTGGGCCCTGTTGATGTGTGTAGGTGTGGCCCAGGTGTGTTTGCGCGTATGTGCCCTGTGAGTGCAGAGGAATGTGGTTAAATGTAACCCGATAACGTAAAATATCAACTGTGCCGTAATGTTTAATGCAACATTACTGTGTTCCCTTGGCAGCAGTCTGTTTATTACCCTTGAAGGAAGGCTTTGACTGCCTGATGTGATTTTAAATAGCCCCTTTGCACTGCCCATGTTCACGTGGGTGTATTTGTGTGTGAGACAGTTCATTTGTTTAACTGTGATTAATTAGAGAGACATTGACATTGAAACACTTCTGATGATAAGGCTGTTAACAGACACACACACACACACACACACACACAAGTTTCTCGTCACCCTTTCAAAATCTTTCCATTTCATCACTGTATCAGTCAGTGAGAGGATGATGAGAGGAGTATATTTGGTTAATAACACACCTGTGCAAAGTTATTCAGATGATCAGATAACGGCCTCATGATCCTGCCATCCCAGTTACAGGAACGCCATTCTTGGACTCCCTTTCAGTGCTATAGCACAGGTCCCCTCACTGTTTAAAAAAAAATGTTGTTTCAGCTAAAAAATGTGTTTGTGCTGCGTTAAAATTTTAAGTCTAGTCAACTCAAATATCGCAAATTGTCTCTTAGTACAACTTAACATTTCAAGTTGACTAAACTTAAAATTTTAAGGCAGTAAAAAAACTTTATTTGTTTATTTATTCAGTGCTTATACTGTAAAAATAAACTGTGGAATGCAAGTCTGAGACAACCAAACATTTTCATTACAAATTATATCATAATCATAGCTATTTGAGTAAAATCTTTGGTTGTCAAGTCAAACTTAAATGTTGGCTTGAGAAATGGCCAGAAATTAAAGTCATTTAAAAAACTTGACATTTGACAGTTTTAAGTTTGAAATAGTTTAAAAGCTTGGAGTTTGAAGCAGGTTTAAGTTTGAAGTTATGAAAGCTCAAGGGTATTGAGGCAATACAGTCTCTCAGACAAAGAGATTGTTATGTGGTTGCAGGGGTGTTTTGTGTGGTTGTGAGGACATTAGTAGGCGGTTGCTATATAGACTATAAATAGACACACAGATAGATAGGTAGATAGATAGATAGTTAGTTGACACATTAACCCCCGGTTTCATAGACAAGGCTTAAGCCTAGTCCCAGACTAAAATGCATGTCTGGGCTATTTCAACTGAAAGAAACTTGAACTGAGTGATCTTAAAATATGTCAGATTCATTGTTTTGCCACAAGATGCACACCAGTAATGTTTTTATCTAAGGCATATTTATAAAAGCTACTTAAATGTCCTAATTGAACTATGGCCAAATCCTGGCTTAACCTAAGCCCTGTCTGTGAAACCGAGCCTAAATCAAATGGAACCTTATTGTAAAGTGTATATAGTATAGTATATTATATAGATAGATAGATAGATAGATAGATTCTTTATTGAGTAATGACAGTGAAAGTGTTTTTGTCAACTAGCCATTAGTTCACCCACAATATGTCTCATTCTTGACAGCATCTCATAAGCCATTTCAGCACTTCCAAATAAATAATATTCCTGGCTGTTATGGTCTTTTCACATCTCAAGCACCATCCCTTAGTCCTTTTTCTCTTAAAGTGCTTTTCTCATTATTGTAATCGCTGTTTTTGTAAATTTGCTGGCAACACTTGAAACAGGGCTTGTAAACAAACCTTGAGCATTTACAAAGCTATCGTTTTATCACTTCATTCCTGCTTTTCGTCTTTTAAAGGATTATGTGAGGGTATTAAAGAGAAAAGTTTTCAATCACTTCTGTCCTCTTCTTTCTGTTTAAGCTCTTCAAGCAGAAATTACTGATAAAATCCATGTTTGATTGAGGGTTGCCAAATCTTTTTAAATTGCACAGTTGTTTGAATGTTACTGTCATGTTGCAGAACATTTATTCTCAAGTCAGCTCTTCAATGTTAATTAAATGAAAATAAAAATATTATTCAAAAATGCAAGTTGCATTATGTGTTGTAGCAGTATTCTATTATAATATACTGATGTAGGAGTATTTTAAGTTGTATTAGCAAAAAAGTAAAATGCTAACTTATGATTTTAAATGATGAATCATTATATATCAGATGGACAAACGTGATTAACAATTTCTGAATAAAGATGCAGTACACGAAAGCTCCAATTTCAATTACCTTTAAAAATAGCCAGCACTCTGCAATATTCCGGCACTTACACAACACTACAGTGATAAGATAAAATACAGGAGTTTATGACATGTACTTTAGGAAAAGGACACTTGTTGTCTGAATATTAGCGATTATGTTTATTATTGTTTATTTGCATATTTCAAAGCAATGTTGACATTGTATTTGTTCAGTTGTTGCAAGTATAGTTTGCCATAATTTCTTAAAAAAAATGAATAAATATGAAATAAAAATAAATATATTGGTGAATTTTACTGTATATCTTTTTTGTTATACAGTTTTGTAGTGTGTGTGTGTGTGTGTGTATATGTAAGTTGTGTAGGCTTATCTAAGTTCAAGGCCAATGAGGAACATGAATCATGAAGATTATTGAACTTTTGAGAAAAAAAGACCTGTAATACACAAAGCTTTCCTGAAATAGATACATACGCCATACGCACACATCACTACGCAAACATGGCCTGACAGACACAAGCCCTGACTGGTTTTATTATCAGTCAGCTGGCCACTGGCTGTCATTCATTTCCAGTGCATAAAGCTTCAGCATAAAGTCAGTCATTATTATTCAAAGTCCTGTATAAATGCAGCTAATCAGAGGGAAAGATAAACACACAGAGTATAGCAGTGCGCTCGTAAAGTTATGTAAACATGCTGATTAGGGTATATAATGATAGATAAGGATACGGGTGTTGAATTGATTTTGATTTCTTTGTATGATTTATATATTTATTACCAAAGGGCAGACAAATAAACCAAGCTTAGTTAAACCCATTTTCTTAAAAAATCATAAACCTTAAAGCCTTCTAGGTTAAACGTTACTTCAGTTACATTAGCTTTATTTGGCTTTATATGACTGACAATGGGTGTGTTTTGTGTCTTAACTCAGTTAATTTCTGTTCCTCAGCGCACATTTGTCAGATTAATCATTTTATTAGTTGATTAATTGCGCCCGTAATATTTCCACGGCTGTGACACAATCACATTAACCTTTTCTACATTCTAAAGGTCTCACTTCTATCTAAACCCAAAGGTTATGAATGGTCTTATTCACATCCAACCAGACTGATCTCTTAACCCCAGAGGTCCGAGAGTGATTTCTGTTTAGTTCAGTCTGAATTGGACTTCCTCTAACCATTGTAGCAGGAAAAAATGGCCGACATCGGATTACACAGAGAGCATCGATGATTATTTATTTATTTTTTTTCACAGAAATGTGTACATTTATGATCTTAAATTCTTTTATTTATTCGTAAATGTATTGTAATAACCGTTTTGCCCATCACAACAATGCTTTACCCTCAATCTCTCTGGACTCGTGGTACTTCAGTTCCTGGTTTTAGATGAGAGGCAGGGTGACAGTGATTGATGAGTGGAGGTTTCAACATCGTAATGTACTAATTATATAAGATAATGTACTAATTATGTCTCAGCAACGTCATTTTTACAATTCTAGTTCCTTGTCCTTAACTGACCAATGTCCAGACACGTCGCAACAATGAACATGCCACAAAACCATCAAACAGGCAGTTTTGAAAAAATACTAGTGATGTTGATTATGGAACTGGGTGGCAGGATGGTTTAATGTGTGTGTTTGTGCTTACATGCAGAAATGAGCATTTACAGGAAGTTTATTGTCGCTACATCTATTTCTTTTTGTGTATCTGGGATCGGCTCCTGTTTAGGTAATAACTTACTGTGTAATCCTGAAGGCAGGCGACTCTGTGGAGCAGCCGCACACACACACACACACACACACACACACACACACACACACACACACACACACACACATTTTGTATCTCCCCCCACTTTCTTTCGGTCTCTCGCACATTTCAGGATTAGACTGAACTGCTGCATAATCCACTACTTTTCTTTTATTCACTGGTGTCTTTTAAAAAGCACAAAAGAAATTATAGACTGCATGCAAATGATGCGTGTTTGTCATTTCATATGCATTACCATATGTGGTTGGAGGTTAATATTTTAATTTGAAATTGAGGTAAAGTATGTTACGAAAAATTAATCATGTTAAATATTAATTTTATTTTATTAGTAGTAATATGTGACCTTGGACCACAAAACCAGTCATAAGGGTCAATTTTTCGAAATTGAGATTTATACATCATCTGAAAGCTGAATAAATAAGCTTTCATTTTTTTATACAATAAATAAGATTTGAAAATCTGGAATCTGAGGGTGCAAAAAAATCTAAATACTGAGAAAATCATCTTTAAAGTTGTCCAACTGAAGTCCTAAGCAATGCATATTACTAATCAAAAATTAAGTTTTGATATATTTACAGTAGGAAATTTAGAAAATATCTTCATAGAACATGATCTTTACTTAATATCCTAATGATTTTTGTCATAAAAGAAAAATCAATAATTTTGGTCCATACAATGTATTTTTAGCTATTGCTACAAATATACCCCAGCGACTTAAGACTGGTTTTGTGCTCCAGGATCACATATAATGTTAATATTAATGAAAAATATAATCTTCATATGAGCTATATTGTTTTAAAAAGGTGTGAGAAATTAATTTTTTTATCTCATTTTTCAACTGCTTTCCACCGAAGGTGCAAAAATGATGATCAATATATATTCATGCAAATACTGTATTTATTGCAATCGCCTTAAATGGGTTCTACTTAGGTTATTTTGACTTCAAAATCATACTTTTTTACCACAGGACTGTGATTTATTGATGCTTTCACTGCTGTTCATTATCAGCAATCACTTTCATCAGAAGTCATGTAAAGAGTGATGTCAGATCATTATGTACATCAGGGAAAACATTTCCTCATTTAAAAACTGTGGTTATTTTTACGGACTCAAACTTTTCCAATAAAAATAGAAAGGAGACACTTGAGGTAAAGTTAAAATTAGATTCAGAAACATTAGATGCCCTTTAACTAACAGCCCACACCTTTTAAAAAATAAAGGTTCTTTATTGGCATCAGTTCTATGAAGAATCTTTAAAATCAATGGAAACATGGGGAACCAAAAATGAACCTCCTATGACATGCAAAACACACATTTTTTGGAATCTTTATTTTTAAAAGTGCAAAAGGATATAATATAATATAATATAATATAATATAATATAATATAATATAATATAATATAATATAATATAATATAATATAATATAATATAAAATAAATAATAATAGATTTAGTATACTTTTTTTTGCATATATATGCAAAAAAAACACAGATGGCACAGAGTACAAAAGTCATGACAAATATAAAGCACTGACTGTAGAAACGGTCGTGTAATGTTACAAATGGAAAAATATATACTGTGCATGCACTCACGGGGAACGGTGTTAGGAACAACAGACATGTAATTTAAATCCTGAAATTCAACTTGACAGTTAGTCCAGGACAGAGATGGAATGAGACACAATTACCTCTAACAAAGGGAGGGAGCTTTATATCAGTTAGAGACATCTTATCTCTGCATTCAAATGTGCGTTTCATGAGTAACAACTCATTTTAAGACACGCTAGCTGCCCACACTCCCTGTAATTATTGATGAGACGTTGGAAAAAAGAAAGAGGGAAAGCTAGAGATTGAATGAATGGGGTGAGAAAGAGCAAAAAGACTTTCACAAATCCCTGAATAACTTTAGTTTGAATAAGACTGCAGATGTTTGTTATGCTGCAGCTGATCATGCTGTCTTTGAAGTGGAACGGACTTGAAATGAGTGGCACTGAATTGAACTGACGTGCATTCTGAGGGAGTGAATTAAACTGCATTTAAGAGACAGAGAGCGAGAGGCTGTGTTGCGTGCATGACACACAGTATTGGAATGTGGGCCGCAGGCTCTGTACAGCCATCTATGTGAACTTTTGTAAACAAACTTATAGCAGGAGAGCAACCAGACCACACACAAACACACACACATTACCATAAACAGAGATATGAAAGCAGTGCTAGGATAACAGATGAAAACAAGACTTTCCAAAGACAAAAAAAGACTCTTCATATATTTTAAAAACTTAATTTGATGGTAGTAGTATTTGCACACAACTATGCTAGCTATCGTACAACAATATATCTGTGTAAGCATTCTCATAAATCTTTTAAATGGCATTTACTGTATGATGCGATTGTGAGATTAGTTCACACTGTAGTGTTTGATTGACATTCTATATGTGGATAGTGCTTTCAAATATACCATTAAATAAATACAAAAATTATTAATTTGTTTAACCTAACACTAGATTGTTGAATCAGTTAATGCTAGTTATACACACATATGGTAACACTTTACAATAAGGTTCCATTTGATAACTATATTTAATGTTTTAACAAACAATGAGCAATACATTTGTTACAGTATTTATTAGTCTTTGTTAACATTAACAAAAATACAACTGTTCATTGTTAGCCTTAGAGCAGGTCCATTAAATAACATTAATAGATACTTTTGATTTTAATATTAGTAAATCTTGGATTCAACATTAACTAAGATTAATCAATGCTTTAGAAGTATTTTCAAAATCCCTTTCATTTTATGTTAACTAATGTAGTTTACTAATATTAACAAATGGAACCTTATTGTAAAGTGTTACCACACATATTTCTTAATGAATTTATTCATTTAATTTCAAATATAATATATTCAATTATAATTTTTTTATTTTTGTTATTAAAGTATTATTATAAATATTAATTCATAATTGAAAAATTATAAAAGACAAAAGGTTTAATATTTATTTGTTTATTTATTTGAAAGGCTGCAAAATAAAAACAAATTTAAAGTCAATGTCTCTTTTAAGAAGAATCAATATTTTATTTGATTTTTGTTTTATTTCAAAATGCTAATGCTAAATAAATATTAAAATAAAATAAATTGTAAAAATGCTAATAATGTTCTTTTGTGGGTTGGGTTTGATTTATAGTCTGTAATTATCATTAGCATTATGTGAAACCATTGAAGTCTATGATATGTACTCATTTAGACAGGCATGTGAACATGTGTTTGTGTGTGAGTTATGGTTTAGGTATTCTTTGGTAATCATTTCTGTGACTAATGTATACCTGGAACACCATTACCTCAACAATCCTGTTCTTACTGTGGTTATGAAACCGTATTAGGCTATGCAAATTTCTACTATTTCATTTCCTGTTAGATGAGGGAAAAGAGTTTAAGGTAATTAAAGTAATGGAGAAGATTGATTCTCAATTTACATAGTCCCACATTGTCCTTTATTACATCCCACTGGAAGAACTCAAACACACACACACTTATATGCCCACAGAGATCCTGTTCAGCAGAAACATACACATAAACCCTAACCATTTTACATTAATACGTATTTTCAAAGTGGTGCAAAATAGAAATATCAAATATTAACTTTTTGGATTTTCTTCACATTTTTACCTCTTTATTTTGATATAAAGCAGGGTTTGTTGTGATAAACAAGGTTTGCAGGATGCATAAAAGTTTTCAGCATGAAAGTTTTACGAATGAATCTCAACATAATCAGCATCACATTTGTTCCAATTTGTTCATTAGTTCATGTATTTTACATTTGCCTTGATTTGCATCCAGCCGTTTATCCCGCTGTCACCAGCTCGTCTCAGAAGCGTTTCTATCTGTTCTCCCTCAGGTCACACACACAAAGTTGGAGAACAATGTGTCATAAGCATTTCCATGTCCTGCTGGATGTTCCCATAACCTGCACCACAGGCCTCTTTGATATTACAGAGGGTCTACAGAGTGATGTCATTTCCATCCTCTGCATGTACTGTATACGTGGACAGTGGAGTGTCTTTTATTTATGTTAAGCAATTGGCTTTTCAGCTATCATCCCGTCATCCCGTCTTTGTGTGTGTGTGTGTGTGTGTGTGTGTGTGTGTGTGTTCTGCATGTTGTGATGTGACAGCCTGCAGGTGAATCAGAGTTCAGATGTTGTCTCTGCTCTAGTGAATGCAGAAGGTGAGCGAGGTATTAGTGGGTTGACACATCAATCAGGTTTATATATTATAAGTGATTTACACAGAGTGGGTGGAGATAAAATCTCAGTCTTGCAGAAAGAAAAAAGAAAGAAACAGACAGTATAGTAGGTAAGCAAATATGTAGCAAAAGCAATAAGCTATACAATTACAAAAACACTTCAAATTATATATTTTTTTGGTCACACTTTATTTTAAGGATCAATTCTTGCCATTAACAAACCAGTATACAGCTTTTGTTTCAATAAACTCCTAATTTGCTGCTTATTAATAGTTAGTAAGTTAAGTTTAGGTATTGGGTAGGATTAGGGATGTAACATGGCCATGCAGAATATGTGCTTTACAGGTACTAATAAACAGACAATATGTTAATAATAGGCATAATAAGCAGCTAGTGAGAATTGGTCCCTATACTAAAGTTACAATTTTTTTCAGTAATAATATATTAAGCCATGTAAACAATAGCTGATATAGTTTAGATTATAAACAACAGTTTATTTTTAGATTATAATTTTTATTATTTAGTGAATAATATTTAGGCTACTACTGCAATAAAATATTATCGTTATATATAATATATATAACAATATATTAAACTATATATATAAATAACACACACACACACACACACATATATATATATATTCTAACAGAAAGTACAGTATGTGCAGCTTATACAGAAGTTACATGAGAGAGGTTGAAATAAAGGAGAGAGTTTGTTAAAGCAGTAAGGTAGCTGTGAATGGTGACCCCTCCTCTTCTCTTTCTCTGCAGCACAGGATGTCTTTCATCCACCCTTTCCAAGAGGATCAAAAGCCCATTAAAACTGACCCCAATGTATTTTTCTCTCACACACGTATAGTTTCCTCTGTCAGGTACCCCTTTTATCAACATTGTAGAAATGAACCCCTATTTCCTTTTTTAATGCTTAGCTCATTACTCACGCACACACTTATACATTAGGATTATACATTTAGATGAATGTCCTGCCAAATTCAAACACCCTATTTACGCTAAACTTCCTCTAGCTCATAAATTCAGAAGAGCGACTGTAAACAGGTTAGGTCTGCTTGTGTAAATATAGAACTGTATAACCTTGTAAATAAATCTTCAGTGTAGGTCATATATTACATTTCCGTGTGATATTTTGCTTTCAGACAGAAACCAAACCAATCACTCATATTTTATGCATTTTAAGAGAATTCTTTTCACGTCTTGTGAAAAGCAGTAGCCTAGTTTTTATGATTATAGGCACATATGGCATGCGTATGATTTAGAATAACTGCTCAGCAATCTCTGCTTTTGTAGCGCCCCCAACTGATCAAGTTTGGCACATACAGTTAATAATTGTAAGTGGACAAGATATTTTAGTTCTACATGGAACATTTTATTTCTATTTTTTCACTGCTACCCAGAAATGTCATTATGTGTACATTGTTATTATGTGCCAATTTTAATATCTTCATGCTTTTATTTTATTTTTTACTTTAATTTACTTAATTGCTATCTATTTGAATGGAAACAATATTAACATAACATACAATAATTAAAAGAAAGTGTAAAAAATATTACCCTAGGTGTTCAGTGATTAGTGTGTTAGCACAATGTAAAAAATAGGAAACAAATAATATACAATATAGGAATAAACCATAAACGTCTCTTGCTGGTGTAGTATTCTATAAGTCAAATTATACAGAAGATTTACAAATAAATTACCTTTGCAAATACAATTCACTAATACATATAGATTACGAATAACTGAAGAAAAATAGTAAACTATTCAAATGCATAAGCAAACTTTTGAATTGCCTGTTATAGAGACCTGGAAGCCCTACAAAAATCCCTGTTAAATGATTTTAAAACTGTTTTTAGTGCTATAGGATCTTATCTTCTTATGTACAGTATCAATGCAACTTATTCAATTCACTGTACTATGCAGTTCATCGAAACGTCAAGAGCTCAGAATAATGTTATTACAGTAACAGTGCTCTGTGAGAGTAATGTTTAGGTGTGTGTGTAATAGGAAGCCTATTCACAGTATTTCCTGTGCTGGCTCAGGACCCATGGGAACACACTGACGAACACATTCAAGCAGAACAATAATGCAGAGAAATTTCATTCTTCTGCCCCCATCGTGTGTACTGAGTGCCATCAGAGTATGAAAGTGAATTTTAAAAAACACTTTTTAACCAGAAATTACCATGAGTCAGCGCTGATTCATAACCTGGTCAAAAATGATCTTTCCCTGTTATTCATTCTGTATTATTTGTCTGTTGCACTCTCACTCTGTAGCATACTGTTGTTTTTGGTCATTTTGAGTCTTGTTGCTGTGTTGTGACCCATGGTGTAGTAATTGCCACTTTCATATCAGGAATGTGGAGCCATCATCAGCAGTGGGTAAGCTGAACAAACAAACAGTGGAGATCTTAAGTGAGTTATCTTATTTTACTAACATTTTCTCTGTTAATTAGCTGGATGGATCTTTGGCGGTGGCCCTCTTGAGAAAATAGCCGAGGCTACATGACGTGTTTACACTGTTGAACATCCCCTGTGGTGCCGTCACACGCAACACAGCGCGCTGAGGCTGCAGAAAGTCAGAGTGGATTTGATTCCTCAGATTAGTTCAGAATGATTGAAAAATTGACGTTCCCAAGAGCCTGAAAGGCCTTATCTGAGGGAAAGTATCTCTGCCGTGCACTATTTAAGGAGATAAGAGAGGGCATAATGGCGCACGGTGCTTGGGTGGTCTGTGTTGTGTGGTGTTCTGGTGCGGCGCTTTCCCAGAATAAGTGGAAGTAACGCCATATGCATTGTGAAAATAGTTCATAATCTACATGTGACCTCACAGGATGACTTTGATGTGAAACTTTCTGTAACTGAAATACAATTAGTTAAATTGAGTGCTGCATCATAGCATGAAACTCAAAATAAAATCTGGAGCTGATAGGCCTATTCTATGAAATGATGAATAACTTTCAAATTATAAACAAAAAATTCTTTGAATTGTTCATTCAAAAAAATAGAAATTTCATGAAAGATTTTCATGCTTATTTTAATGAACATATTTAGGCAATATTATTAAAATAAGTTGCCTTCAGAGCCATCCATCTATCTATCTATCTATCTATCTATCTGTCTATCTGTCTATCTATCTATCTATCTATCTATCTGTCTATCTATCTATCTATCTATCTATCTATCTATCTATCTATCTATCTATCTGTCTGTCTGTCTGTCTGTCTGTCTGTCTGTCTGTCTGTCTGTCTGTCTGTCTATCTATCTATCTATCTATCTATCTATCTATCTATCTGTCTCTCTGTCTGTCTGTCTGTCTGTCTATCTATCTATCTATCTATCTATCTGTCTCTCTGTCTGTCTGTCTGTCTGTCTGTCTATCTATCTATCTTTCCCTTGTTTATATTGTGCATATTACCATTTATATAAAAATTAAGGTTTTATTCATATTTAATGATGTTTAAATGAAAATGCTAAATAACTTTAATACGCAATGTTTCGGTCAGAAGACAGCTACGAAATGTTGTATATTAAAATTATTTAGCAAGTTACCAAGCAAGTTCCATTGGTGTGCAGGATTTTTCATTCTTTTATTTTATTTTGAACTTTTATTCGACGCATCTACAATAGATTCGGTGCGAGGTACTATATATATATTATGATGGTAAAAATTAAACTCATTCATTCTCCAGAAAACAGAATTTTCCAGCAAACATCAACCGTTCAGATAATCAGTCTCTTCTTTTTCACTGCACTGTCATTTGTAGGCATTTACACTTTTAAAATAAAGAAGAAATAGCCTGCCATATATCTTAAAATTACATTGCACTTTACACAGCTACACTCAATATGATGCATTATTCATGTCACTGTCATGTGATTCGTCGTGTGGGCGGGGCCTCAGCGTCTAAACCGGAACTGTTTTCAGAGGAAAGAGGTGTTGAGTAGAGATTCTCTTCACTGCCTTTACCACTGTAAGTAATCACAATGTTTTATTCTACCTTGCTTTGCGGATGATAAAGCAGGGTTCTTATTATGCGGAAAAGCTATTGTCTCCATAAATTCGTTGTCGTCTGCTCTGCTTGTCATTTGTGTCAGATTGTTTTAGCATTAGCCAGTCAGCTATTGTCATCTGTCAGAGCTGCTGTTTATGTTTATGTTTTGTCTGACAGTCTCACCGTCATGTATGTAAATTAGTTTGTATTTATCTTCAATGAGTTATGTATTTTATATTTGTAAATATTCATGCTTGTTCTAATTAATGAGGATAAACTGCTTGTTAACACTCACCGTCAGTTCATTACATTGTAAGTAATTACAAACTTATCACACATCTATAATATTCTAAATCCTTACTCCAGTTTGCATGCATAATAATTTTAACAAAGTAATAGCGTATAAATCAAATTTGACTTGACTGGAGCCTGATAACTAGATATACTTAGTGTAATCAGTATCATTTGTTTCATTTGGTTTGATTTCATTTCTATGAGAGATCTAACATCTTGTTTTGTTTTTGGGGCTTAAAAGAAAATGAGCATTCAGACATGTTCTGTTTGTGCTTTTCTTCCGTCTCATCTTCAGTTATGTGTCTTTCATGATTGTCAGTGTTAAATCATAGCAGCAACTTAAAATGCAACCCAGGGCCCATCTGCAAGAGCTCAGCTTTCTTTTGAAGTATTATTATTAGCTGAAATCATAATGTAAATTGAAATCAGATTATAGCTACATTATTAATAATAGTTAATTATCCTTTTTTATGTGTTGATTATTGAATGCACGTTTACTGGCTACGGCTTTTAGAGATTATACTCCCTGCTGCAGTAAAACACTGCAAATCTATTTAACATGTTTTGCAAACACAAACTTGCAGTTAATTAATAAAATTCTTGCTGATAAAATAAGACCATAATTATTTATATCATGGCCAATATTTAAAATGTATACTATTGTGTCTAAGAAAAGCCCTAAGTAAATGTTGTAAATGTTGAAAACTGATATGCAGTCAGCAGTATGATGCTCTCATGTTAAATAGTTTGTTCAAGCTCCTGCTATTACATGTCGAGTGTTAATTTCTCCTGCTGAGAGAGTGTGTGCTGTAGGAGGGGGGTCACTGTGTTTATGAAGGGGGCTGAGTGTTGATGGGACGGTGCTTAGTAATTTGTCTGAGACGAGCTGCTTATTCCATAGAGACTCTTAGGTGTCAATCATCTAAGCAGTCAATCATTCCCAAATGTTGTTTGTGTGTGTGTGTGTGTGTGTGTGTGCCTGCCTGTTTATATATCCCGGTGGGGACTTAAACCTGAATACACACCGACTCATGGGGACTCGTGTCACGGTGGGGACCTAAATTGAGGTCCCCACGGGTAATAAATCACACAGAATGAAGTTTTTTGAAAATCTAAAAATGCAGAAAGTTTCCTGTAAGGGGTAGGTTTAGGTGTAGGGTTGGTGTAGGGCAATAGCACATACAGTTTGTACAGTATAAAAACCATTACACATATGAATGTCCCCACAAGGATAGCGAAACAAGTGTGTGTGTGTGTGTGTGTGTTTGTGTGTTGACTTTACCATTTTCATTTCCATCAGATTTTGCTGTAATTGAGCAGTAGACATTTTTTGAAGTTAAAATGTAATCCTTTTTATTGGGTTGTTTTGTGATTAGTTTTTCCCCACCCTTTCTTTCTTTCTTTCTTTCTTTCTTTCTTTCTTTCTTTCTACCCCACGGATTTTTGGTTTGTCAAATAATAATAAAAAATAATGATTAAAAAAATCCCAAGCTACTTAATAGATTGTATTTTTCCCATTTTCTTAATTTATTTTTAAAATGATCGTTGTCACCCTGACATTGCTGGAACACTTTTGAGTTTTAAATTAAAAACATGCTCATCATAAAAGAAGTGTATTTAAATCATAGTATGCATGAATTGTATTTTAATGAACATCCAGACAAAAACAAAACAGGGCACCATTGACCTATATAATCTATAAAGACAATTTCACTCTTTCCAAAAATATTGGCATCACCATAAAATCTCTGCGGTGAATATACATGTCAGACACCCAGTTTATTTTACTGCCAGATGCGGCAAGACGTCTTCTGAATCTGCACTGTGGACTTTGAGGTCTGCTGTAGAACTCAACCATCACCCTGTTCCCCTTTAGCTCTCTCTCTGGCCCATGCCAGAGACCACACAGATGCAGAAACATACCCTCCCAGACCACACAGAGTCAGTCATGGGGTCTTGCATGCAAACCGCCCTGGAGCTGTCAGTCTTGTGCTCCGTGTGGGTGTTTGTATGAGAGAGAGAGCGTCTGTGACAGTGCAAAAGCCACAGGGAAAAAATGCCTTGATTGCTGAGCTACTAGTCATATTGTATATAATGTTGCATCTCCGAACAGTAACACATGTGAGCCGGATGAGTAGATTTATTTGTTCATGTCTAACAGTCTTTAAATGCACTGAACGTGCTGAATGTTTAATGTGTCGCCTTCAGCAGTTATGAGAATGTCTCCTGAGCCTAAACAAAACACTGTTTACCTGTGTCTCACCTAGGTGTGTGAAGGATGTCTTGTGCACGCCAACCTCCTTTAGTGACTGGCATCTCACCCAACGAGGGCGCGCCGTGGACCAAAGTCACTATTCGTGGAGAGAACCTTGGCACCGGACACAATGACCTCATAGGTAATACACACGCACATTTGAACAAACAGACACTAGCGTTCAAAGGTTTGGGGACATTAAGCTTTTTTTTTATTTTATTTTTTTAGAAATTAATGTTTTTATTCAGCAAGGGTGCATTAAGTTGATTGTAAGTGACAGTAAAGACATGTTGCAAAAATTGTATTTTTATTTTAAATATTCTATTTATCAAAACATCCTGAAAAAAAATTAATGTTTCCCTAAAAATATTAAGCTGCAGAATGGTTTTCAACATTGATAATAATAAGTAATAGTGATAATAATCATAATAAATACTTTTTTAAAAATTCTAATATTTTTTAAAAAAAATATTAAATAATTGAAATCATTGTGAGCACAAGAGACATCTTACAAAAACATTTAAAAATCTTATCAACCCCAAACATCTGAACACTTAAATTCAGACATTTTCTTAATTTCACACATTTTCTTCTAATTTAGCAAAGTGAAAAAAAACAGGCAGCTGTTAAAATGAATGTCTTTATACAAAAAAAATAATTTTAAATTTACAGAAGTTTAAATAGATGCTTCATAATATTTTATTATGAGTCTGCAACTCAGTGAATCTGTGAAGCAAGAGGTGAAACTAAATGCTAAGCAAAAATCTGCATTTTTTTTATTGTTAGCTATATTAAACACAGATCTTCTTTCTTTTTTGTAATTAAGCAGCAAAAACAAACAAAAGAAAAAAAACAGACACAGTACAGTTCGATGTTCACAAAGCTGATCTACAATATAATAATTAGTTTTTTTAATGGGCCTGGATGGTCACATCAAATTAGATAAGCACTCTGAGTAAGATTCCATTAAGGACCTGAGCTGAGGCATATTTGGCCATTTTATTGACTTCCTTTTCTCTTTGTCTGTCTCTGTCTGTCAGGTCTGTCTATCTGTGGTCATAACTGTTTGCTGACAGCTGAATGGATGTCTGCTAGTAAGATAGTGTGTCGAGTGGGTCCTGCTAAAGATGACAAGGGCGAGATCATTGTCACCACCAAGAGCGGAGGCCGAGGAACATCCACAGTCTCCTTCAAACTGCTCAAACCCGAGAGGATCGGTGAGCCACACACTCAAACTCATGTATACACACTCTGTGTGCATGTTTACAATCCTCAATCCTACACCAATTATGCTTAACCCTGACAAGTTGTAAGGTCACGTAAACACCTTAACTGTGCCCTTTCATTGCGTAAAGATCTGCTTAATCAAATAATGATTGCCACACATTATTTTATACTAACTGAAAATGTCAAATTAAAAAAAAAAAAAAAAAAAATCTGATAATTTCGGATCTCATGTAAACGTGTTTTTTGCATTATCAGCATAATATTGTGCATGTAAACACTCTCAGTGTCTGTTATAGGCAAAATCACAATTTCTTAAATGTACACATATGCTCTTTGAAGACTGCAATGGATTTTAAGCACTCAATCAATGAGTATGTGCATGTTTTTTGTGTTTAGGCATTCTGGATCAGTCTGCGGTCTGGGTTGATGAGTTGAATTACTATGACATGAGGACCGATCGCAACAAAGGAATCTCTCCTCTCTCGCTGAGGCCGGCCAACCCTTTGGGCATCGAAATAGACAAGTAACGAAACATTCACAACTGAGTTTGTGTTGTCCTCTTATGAACTTACAAAGTAATAAATTTACACCTACAACTAAGCACACGCATTGCTGTACTCGACTTACACATGTGTGCTTCATTTCTGACTGTCCTTTTAAAACACACTCTCACATAGACCAAAACAAATGCATTTCCTCACACACTTCACCCAAAAAGCACTGCCCTGTGTTTATAGAAGTAGACTGCTGTGTTTATAAGGAAGGAGGTTCAGCAGAAAGTAGAAACAGCCCATTGTGTGTGTGTCTTCTACCTGGGTGATGTCATTGGTACACCGTTTCCTTAGATAGGAAGTGAAACTCTTCCTTTCCCTGACCTCTGCAGCACCTCTAACCATTTACTTATTTGTAAACTTATACACTGCAGTTCAAAAGTTTGGGGTGAAAATGTTTTGGAATGTATTTTAAAACTATTATCTTATACTCACCAAATCTGCATTTATTTGATCAAAAATACAGTAAAACAGTAACTTGTGGAATATTATTACAATTTAATATAATCTATTAATAACATTTAATATATTTTAAAATGTAATGTGTTGGCAAAGCTGATTTTTTAGTGTCACATGATCATTCAGAAATCTTTCTAATATGCCAATTATTGTATTTCTTTCAATAATTAAATTTTACTGTACCCAAACTTTTCAGCGGTGTATGAGTCATATGTATTCCATCAGTCTATTCTGTGTGACACATCAAAAGACACAGTGGGTAGGCATTTGCAGTGCTGTTTATCTGTGAACAGATCTGGTTTGTGCCCTGTCTGGTTTTCTCTATGGTCTGTAATGTGGTAGAGCAGATGGTCTATGATCTGTGATGTTTTCATGATGGGTCTTTATAGATCAGCTGTGTGGGTGTCTAACTCTGTCTTTTGTTTTTCAGAGGGAAGGTTCCTCTGAAGGATCTGGAGAACATGTTCACTGGTATGAGTGGAGACTTCACTAGCGAGAATTTCTCTGCCACCTGGTATCTCATCGAGAACCATTCTTCAACCAGGTTGGTCTATATACCATTTGTTAATCTGCCAAAATGAATTTGTGTGTGATGTGGTGTTATGTTTGTTGCTCTTGTAGCTTTGAGCAACTGCGTCTGGCTGTGGGAAATCTTAAGAAACAGGCCAGTAAGAAGAATGAGGGCAGTCTGGCCTATGTGAAAGGAGGTCTCAGCACTTTCTTTGAGGCTCAGGATGCTCTTGCAGGTATGTGTGATTGGTGTGTACATTTAAAAACATATAAACACAACCTTAAATAATTAAGTAACCGCAAGTAAAGACAACATAAAATGGCATTCTTGCATTTGACTGAAGGAAACAGAAGCAGTTTTGAGGGAAACAGAACCGTGTGTGGGAAGTAATATAGGGTGGGACTGGATTGTGTCCATGAGGATTTTGTTGCCTTTAGGTCATGTTGGAATCATTGTGTTAAAATTACTCATCATCCCGTAAATACAATGTTGTAATGACCATTGGGAAGCATAGGATCTCCTTTGAGTCCCTTTTTGAGTTGATTGTAATTAAAGACTGGAAAAAAATTGGAATTGATCATAATGCAGTATAGTTTTCTGGACTTTTTGGACACGTTTTGTGGACTTCTGGTAAAGAATTGCAAAGCTTGCCAGAAAACATTGAGACTACCAAAACGTCAGTGAAATTATGGTTTAAATTACACACTGTTTTTCTGCTATCTTATAAGTCCTCTGAGGAATATAATCTTGTTCTGATAGAAACGTTTGTGATTGCGACACATTTTTTTCCATAAAGAAAGTTATTTTGACCTTCACTGAATACTGTAACTTTTTGACAACTCACTGGGTTGGTGCCTGTATTAAGAAATAAAGTACAGCCTATTTAGACAATATGAATGCTAGATCTGCCGTTTAACCAAATTAGGTGCATGGACCTTTTTTTCCCACTTCTTGCATCATTGTACACAGGTGTATGTGTCTCTACTCAGACTGCTCTCATCAGAGGTCAATGTCACAATGCCGATTCTATTTTCAAATTTGTCTGTGTGTGTAGGGCTTGTCTCGGGTCACTTGTCTTGAGTCAAACAGAAGAGCTATTCTTAGCACTGCATGTCCATGTGATTGACAGGCATGGGGACGGCTAACAAGGCGTGGTTGTCATAATGTTTAGATGAGGTTGTAATAAGGTTGTCATTGTGCTGAGAGGAAACGAGAGAGCAGCAAACGGAAGCTGCACTGATTCCCAGAGAAGACTCCCAAAACTTACCAGGCAGAAGTCAAAACATACCTCAGAGACAGAGGAAGCGTACCACACAGCATTCCGGACCCCGGGGGGAGCCGGAGGTTAGCCCTGACGTCATTGTGTACAGAAGTCTCCCAAATCCAGATGTGGAGAGAGAAAATAGACTTCATTTAGGTCTTTGTGCAAAGGTTTATCTTCCAATTTAAAGGCACGGTGTAATATATACATACGATCTGTTTGCATCCCCTTAAGAAGTCTTAAAATTTCTCAAATTCAGTTTGATCAAATTTAAGGTCAAAACGTCTTAAATGGTATAACACAAGTTGTAATTATCATTTAGGAGATCTTAAATTTGGGGCAGAAGAACAGGAATTATGATACAATCTAATGTGATTATTAAACTTCAAAAGGCTGTGATTAAATTAAATAAATGTGAGCGCTACACATTCAAAGTTAAACACTGTGCTGTTGTATGTTCTACAGACTTGCGATTTCAGAGCCGTTCGCAATCAGTGAATACCGCACATTTATGTCAAGTGATTATATATGGTCTACTGTTGATAAATTATGACAGTGTTTACTTTATGGGGTTTATATTGTAAAACACTGTAGGTGGTTGCAAGAGTTCTTATTTTATTTGTAGTTTGGAGTAGTAATGCATAGATAATTGAAAATAGAGTATATTTTGCGATTGTTTAGAATTAAAACTCCTGCATTATTCACAAAACCTTTATTGTTATTATTTGTAATCTGGTTACACAATAAGCTGTATCCAGCACTTTATTCAACATAAACTCTTGTAGCTTCTCTTTGGGCCACCCTGTCACAGTAAGGAAAAACTAAGAACATTGTTTAACACGTTCAATAAAAAGATTTCTTGTTAATGCATTATTTTATCAGTAAAATCTAATATTAGTTGACCTCTAAATTATATATAATCTTACAGTTACCCTGTTTTGCTGATAAGCAGTATTAAGTGTTCATTGAATGTATGTGGCCTGTTTAAACAAGTTTAATTAATTGAATTACATGATTTATTTTGAGATTGTATAGGTTTGTTCTGTATGGACATACAGTATTAAAAGGTCTTAAAGTCTTACATTTGGTTTCAAAAACTGCATATACCCAGTGTTTGTAAGACAGTGTAATATAAAGTTAAAAAGAACTTTATTTATTTGAAATTCAAATTTATTTGAAAAAGAAATCTTTTGTTACATTATAAATGTCTTTACTGTCACTTTGATCAATTTTTTGCATCCTTGTTGAATACAAGTATTAATTTCTTTGAAAAAAAAAAAAAAAAAGACTGACTCCAAACTTTTGAGCGGTAGTGCAGATGCTCTCAAACATTAATTTTTTTTCTCTCTCTCCCACTTTCTATGTCTAGCTATCCATCAGAAGCTTGAATCGGACGGCACTGAGAAGGTGGAGGGCTCTATGACCCAGCGACTAGAGAACGTCCTTAACAGTAAGACATAAAACTAAACACATGCTCAAAATCACACACGATTACACAAAGCAGCTAAATTTAGGATCAGACTTGCATGTGCATTCTCTTTAGACCATCAAAGCCACACATTTCACACAGACCTCGGCGTGTTTCTGTGAGTGCGTCTGCGTGTGTTCGAGTCCACTCATATCCCAATCATATCTCCATGTCAATTCTCTCATGTGACGGTAGGTCAATAAACACGCTCGTTTCCTGCGCACCGCACAAATAAACCAGTCACACACTGACATGCTTTCATCGCCAACCCCTCCTCATCCTCCTCACCACCCATCTTTACAAGTACATTTAGATGTATGTTCTTACCAAAGCCACTTACTGCCTTTGACTCGCAGACAATCACAAACAATGGTGGACTCAATGGTGGAAAAAAGGCTGGTCAGACTTTTATAGTGGTCAGGGGGCTGGTTCTTATTAAATCTGACCAAGGGAATCCAGAATAGCTCTGACCACCCAAGAAGAGGGAGCACAAGAGATCTTGAATTTATTTCAAACCGGGCGAGGATGATTAAACCACTTTTTATCAGCTGTTGTCCTTCTACACCCTACTCTCATCTCTTTCCATTTGCTCATTCCCCTCAGGAGCAAGTGAAACTGCTGACACCCTGTTTCAGGAAGTGTTGGGCAGAAAGGACAAGGCCGACTCCACACGCAACGCTCTCAATGTCCTCCAGAGATTCAAATTTCTATTTAACCTGCCACTCAACATAGAACGCAACATCCAGAAGGTGGCATCCTCCATACATATACACACACCTTTTTTTCTCTAATGCTTTTTCCTACACACTACCGTTCAACAGTTTTGGTACAGGGATATTTATTTAATTCATATATTTATTTAGTAAGGACACATTAAATTGATCAAAAGTGACAGTAAAGACTTTTACATTGTTACAAAAAATTTTTCATAAATGCTGTTCCTTTGAAACTTCTGTTTATCACAGGATTTATGTATCACAGTTTCCACAAAAATATTAAGCATCACAATTGTTTTCAATATTGATAATAATAAAAAAGGGTTGTTTTTTGAATACCAAATTCGGCATATTAGAATGATTTCTGAAGAATTTGACAATGACGACTGGAGTAATGGCTGCTGAATATAATAATGAATTAAATTTTAAAATATATTGAAATAGAAAACAGTTATTTTAAATTGTAATAGTATTATCACAATATGTGACCCTGGAGCACAAAAACCAGTCATAAGTAGCAAAGGTATATTTGTAGCAATAGCCAAAAATACATTGTATGGATTAACATTTCATTAGGATCAAAATCATTAGGATATTAAGTAAAAATCATGTTCCATAAAGATATTTTGTAAATTTTCTTCCATAAATATATTAAAACTTAATTTTTGATTAGTAATATGCATTGCTAAGAACTTCATTTGGACAACTTTAAAGGCGATTTTCTCAGTATTTAGATTTTTTTGCACTCTCAGACTCCAGATTTTCAAATAGTTGTGTATCGGCCAAATATTGTCCTATCCTAACAAACCACACATCAATGGAAAACTTATTTATTCAGCTTTCAGATGATGTATACATCTCAATTTAAAAAAACTGGTCCAGTTTTGTGGTCCAGGGTCACATATTTCACAAGTATTATAAAGTGTTTTTGATCAGAAAACTGCAGCAGAAGTGACTTCTTTTAAAAACATTGCAAAATCTTACTATCCAACTTTTGAACGGTAGTATATACACTCTATGATATAAAAATGATCTCTGAATGTTAAACTGACTGTGTATATGTGTATGTTTTCCTTCCAGGGCGATTATGACGTTGTTATCAATGATTATGAGAAAGCCAAATCTCTGTTTGGGAACACAGAGGTCCCAGTCTTTAAGAAAGGTGATCTGATCTTCATTGATAATGGCTGATAACATATGTTAATGTTAGACTCTTATATACATTCACATTAGATGGAGTGCTATGTAATTGTTAAGAAAGATCGTCTGCATATGTGTTTGTAGTGTATTCGGAGGTGGAGACGCGGATAGAAGCCCTGAGGAAACTGCTTTTGGATAAACTTCTGGAGACGCCATCCACTCTACATGATCAGAAACGCTATATCAGGTATGTGACAAGCGACTTGCAAAGAATAACTGCAATTGCATTTCTAAGAGAACTGAAACAACAGTGACACAAATTTAAGAAGAGCTTTAATTATGAGTGCAGACTCACATTATTCATCACCTTCTGACAGGGGGTTTTATGCTTTTTGATGCCAGGGACCCTCAAATATGAAAAAAAAAAAATAATAATAATCAAGTAAAAAGACCCATACTGTGTGAAAAAGTAAACTCAAAAATGTTAATTTTAATTATAAATATTGATTTTATTATAACAAATGTTTTGCATGTTTTCAAAAGAAGTGCTTACCTAGGCTGCATTTATTTGATCAAAACATTTATAAGGTAAAAACAGTAATATTAAGAAATATTATTATTATTTAATTTTTTTTAAACCATGAAACATTTTTTAGTTTGATGAATAGAAAGTTTACAAGAAAAGCATTTTTGAAATAGAAAATGAAATAGTCTTTCCTGTCACTTTTTGATCCTTCCTGAATAAGAGTATTAATTTCTATAAAAAGAATAAAAATATTCTAATTCCTACTGACCCTAAGCCTTTGAACGGTAGTGTAAATATTTTATATTTAATTATTTATTTTAAGTAATTGGATTCCCTGACTTACATGACTTCATTGTGAGAGGGTTTTAAGGGGGTCCTGAAAAGGACACAACTATATTGATCCAATAATTTTCTCTCTTTTACTCAAGATATCTGTCAGATCTACATGCTCCAGGTGAGCCAGCATGGCAGTGTATAGTCGCTCAACACAAGTGGATCCTGCAGCTGATGCAAAACTGCAAAGAAGATTTTATCAAAGAGCAGAAAGGTACACACACACACAGCTAGTCTGAAATAAATTGATGGTTCCTCTTTGGCTCCGAAGAGTGAAGCAGTGTGTGTGTTCTGCCCTGTGTGTGTGTGTGTGTGTTTAGATAGAGAGCAGCCCGTGTGTGGTCTGGTCATGACCCTATAGAGAACAGGAAGTCCACAGAGCTCTATAGTGTGGCAGAGCTGAGGGGGGGTTTGCTGTAGAGAGAGACAGACATTGGGGAATACAAGAAGAGAGAGGAGCATAGATAAACACAGGAGATGATTGGACACCTGGATCAACACCAGCACTCATTTTTAATCAAAAGAAAGAGAGTAAATGTCCAAGTGGCTGAATGGTATACATCCTTATCTGTGAGAGAGAAACATGACGTGTACACTATCTGGACATACTGAGTGTTTCAAACTATATCAACAATTTAATCAAGACTCAGGAAGAGCCCCAGAAAGACCTTTAGTGCCATCTACTGTCAGAGAAGAGCTACTGCACCATACTTACCAGTTTGTCTTTGCTGGGAACCAAAAGGTTGTAGATTTGAACTATACCACAGGATGATTGTCCTATGATAAGTATTTTGAAAGTCAATTTCTATATAAGCTTTCGCCTCATGATTTGCAATCAAATCACAGAGAAAGAAAGAAGTAAAAAAATAGAGTGTAGCATCATCTAGACTAGTGTTTCCTCATAAGCAAGGCTCAAATTTGCCTTCATCAACATGAGACCAGAAATGTTTCTTTTAATTCGAGCATTAATTGTCACTCTTAACTGACTGACATATCGTCCATGTAATGGGTTAACCGAAACGCTTTACTTTTATAAACGTGATTCATTTGTTAAAGGGTTAGTTCACCCCAAAATGAAAATTATGTCATTAATTACTCACTCTCACCCTGGGAACGTTTCAGTTGCGTTGCTGTCTATGGAGAGTCAGATAGCTCTCCAATTTAATCAGAAATATCTTAATTTGTGTTCCGAAGATGAACGAAGGTCTTACGGGTTTGGAAAGACATGAGGGTGAGTAATTAATGACATAATTTTCATTTTGGGTTGAACTAACCCTTTAAATGCTGACATCAGATGAACATTCATTGTGTCTCTCTGTGTCAGTGGGTGGTGTCGGTTTAGAGATGGATCGGTCCTCAGCTCTGAACAGGATCGGCCTCTCAGCTCCGGTGAAGAGAGGAGGCAGCTTCCAGACACCTAAAGATGACTGTGAGTAAAATAACAGAATGATTAACATACACTGCGCTATTGTTTGAATGATTAAATGTTTTCTGAAGGATCATGTGCTGCTGAAAAATTCAGCTTTACCATCAAATGCATAAAGTACGTTTTTAATTATATTAAAATAGAAAACAGTTATTGTAATAAAATTTCACAATATAATTGCTTTTACTGTTTTTAGCCTGTTGAGCATAAGAGACTTCTTTCAAAAACATTAAAAAAATCTTACCAATTTTATATACAGATACACAGTAGCGTACATCTGTATATAAAATTATGGAACATTTTCTGATTTGCTGTGATTTTGTTGCTTTTGTGCTGAATTTCACTTTCAGTTAAGTCAAAAATGATTTGATGTTTGAAACTGTGCCAAGTTAGGAAGAGTCGTGAAACTCATAGAAAACTCATTGTCAGCTGTTTCATTTCAGAAGCAGAGTACAGCTGTCTTCATAACATTATATCATCCATATTTTCTCAGCGTGGCACTATAAGAGCCCTCAGCAGGTGAGGTTTGTGGAGAAGCTTTCAGACGTGGTTATCAGCCAGCTGCCCAACTTCTGGAAACTCTGGATCTCTTACGTCAACGGCAGCCTGTTCAGTGAGGTAGATACACGGACAAATACTCAGGAGTGTTAGAAACAAGGGCTAGTATATTTCTGTTTTGATTACATACACATTGACTCTTGTTGACTGTGTTGTCTTGGACAGACGGGAGAGAAGTCAGGCCAGGTGGAGAAGTTAAAGAAGAACGCCCGGCAAAGACAGAATGACTTTAAGGTCAGTAAAGCAGCTGTAATGGTTTTGTGCTTGTAGTCTGGAGATTAAGAATGTGCGCATGAGCCACTTGGATTTAAGAGTAATGATGCACCAAAATTTCTGAAACCGAAAATATTTTGCCCAAAAATTTATTTTCAGTTTCGGCTGAAACCGTTTAGAGGGCTGAAATCATTGACTGAAACTGTGGTGTATAATCTGTGTTTTTTCCATACCACATTTTGACTGTGTCCGTGTTTGTTTCATGGACATAACAGGTGAATATGTCAGCTGCGTGGGCACTAGGGCTGGATTGACAATATAAATATATAAATTTCCGTTCATTTTCATTTTGATGAACCAAAATCTTAGTTATAGCATGGAATAAGCATGAATTAACATAAGTAGGTATGTTGAAAATCACAATATTTATATTTACTCAGCCTGTTGTCTTATAGTCTTATAGTCACCATGTAAATATTTAAATTTCAACAGAAGATTGAAGTAGAAGCATAAGTATATCATATCATTACAAAGTTGATATAAATATTGCCTTTTGTGCAATTTAAATGTTTGTATATAACTCAGCTTTTATATGAGCGTTGATTTGGTAAGTGCTATTTTCTTTGCATAATGAGTTTGGCACATTTGTGTTTAGGGCATGATTGAGGAGGTGACCCGTCGTTTGGTGCAGTTGGTTCGAGGGGCTCTGTTACCCTCCTCTCTTACTGAGCTGCAGCTGAGGCAGTATGGAGGCTGGGACACCAAAACTCCTCTCAGTGGAGCCTGGCTTACTCAGGTCATCCACACCGTCAGGTATGTGAGCGAGTTTGTTGTAGAAATGTAGCAATTAGTAATCGGTCAAAATGAAAATTCATGGCCAAAAACTAATTTGCTGTAGACTTAAAAGGATAGTTCACCCAGAAATGAAAATTCTGTCATCATTTACTTACCATCATGTTGTTCCAAACCTGCACAGCTTTCTTTCTTCTTTGGAACACAAAAGAAAATATTTTGAGAAGTTTCTGTGTTGTTTTTTTGTGCATACTTTGAATGTCAATGGTGGCCTAAAGTGTTTGATTACCAAAATTTTTGAAAAATATGTTTTTTAAATTGCACAAATGAAAGTCAGTCATTAAGGGTTAGGGGTTGAGTAAATGATGGCACAGTTTTCATTTTTGGGTAAACTTTAAGCAAGTTTGTTGTGCTGTTGCGTTCATCTGTTTCATGTAAACTTGAAATGTAAAAACTCGTTTTTTTTTTTTTTCCTATTCAGTCATCTTGATCATTTACACTTACATTAGATCCAGCTAAACCAGGATCATTGCAAATGCAGGTTGCTGTTTTTTATATCACCGGTTCTGTTATTAAACGTTAAAGTACTGTTTTTTCACTTTCAGTGGCAGAAATTTTGGTCAGAAGGATATATCTTCATTCTTTCCTTGTATTTTCAAATAAACTCATTTGATTTTCTCTCTTAGGTTAAGTCATGAAGCTCTGTCAGCTTTAGAGATTCCTAATGACCTGCTGCAGGTGATTCAGGATTTACTGCAGGACCTGCGTGTGCACTGCCTGCTGACCACACTGCAGCACACTGAAGAGGGTAAAACTATTCACTGAGCTTTTGTGAATGTCTTGGTTTCATTTCAGGCAAACAATGGCAAATGAGATTTCTGAGCTGTTCTACAGAATATTTGATTAAAATGACTTGCAGATAAGGTTATTGGTCAACACTGATCATCTCAAGATGGACTGGCTGAAATATCAGTCTGTTGATTGCTCCAGATGAAAACAACAGAGGGAGCTCTAGAGCTCTCAATTAAATGTATTTTCATTCAAGTTCAGTATAAACAGCTCATTAGTCATTTTAGGGTTGTATCAAAACGGCTGTAGTCAACTATAGTTTTATTCACAGAATTAATCATAGATATATTGACGAACACTAGCT
The DNA here is from genome assembly GCA_039654775.1 of Spinibarbus caldwelli. Lineage (NCBI taxonomy): Eukaryota > Metazoa > Chordata > Actinopteri > Cypriniformes > Cyprinidae > Spinibarbus > Spinibarbus caldwelli. The sequence goes on along the minus strand of CM077240.1, from coordinate 19,151,999 downwards.
AATCAACATCTGGAGCAGTATAAACTACATTTTTAGTAGCCAAACTGTTGTTCGGATATTTTCAAAACCTCACCAAATTGCAGGAATCCCTGCATCTTCTCTTTTTTAGCAAAATACTGCTGTGAATTCTGCTGTCTATCACTAGGATTTTTTTATATATAAATTAGGATGTTTTATAGTTGTATTTGGCTGAAATTTTGAAAGTTTTTTTTTTTTTTTTTTTTTTTTGTAACTAATAGCCAACTATAGACCAGCTGTCCGAGTTAAAAGTAGTTTCTTTAGTACTGATGTTGAGAGAATGGGAGAAGAGTTTTAATGTTTTGATTTAATGGTAATGATTATTTAATATTGATTAAACTTTGTGGGGTTTTTTAGACGTAAAGAGACTTGCAGAAAAAGAAGACTGGGTTGTGGACAATGAAGGAATCACATCACTGGTACATGTTTTATACTTTTATTATATTTGATCTAGTTTATTTCATTCTAAAATAAAGTGAAGATCAAAAACCTAAGGATACGTGGTGTGTCTGTTTCAGCCGGCCCAGTTTGAGCAGTGTATGGTTCAGATGCTGCAGTCTCTAAAGGAGCCGATGGAATGTAAACTCGGAGAGATCAATGTACAAATATTCACACAACACTGCCCTTCCACTGCAGATTATATGGAGAGTAATCAGTAATATTTGTGTGTTTTTTTGTTTTTTTTTCAGATCTTTAATCTGGATGTGGTTCAGGACAAAGCTTGTGAACAGTGCGTTTCTATCATGAAGGTACTGTGTGCTGTTTTCTGTGTATGTTGGGATTTGTGAATATAATCATGCTGTATTAAAAGAATTTGTATGTCTCTGCTTGGTTTAGGTCTTTATTAAGTGCCTCGAACAGCTCAGCACCAAGACTGATGGAGACATCGACACCTCTCAGTTAGATTCATTTTATATAAATAAAGTTCATTATATATGAAGTTTATACCATTTCAACAGTAATTTTGATTTCATTTTTAATTCTCAGGTGGTGTAAAATTCTATAAAGATATTTGTTAAATAAAATATATACAGTAAAAATATATTTTATAAAATTATAAAAATATATATATTCTGTTATATACTGGTATATACATGCTCATTATGCCACGCTAACTTTGATTTGGCAGACATATGTTTTTCAAATCATGTGTATATATATATATATATATATATATATATATATATATATACAGTTGTGCTCATAAGTTTACATACCCCTTTCAAAATGTGCAAACTGTTAATAATTGAAACAAAATAAGTGGAATCATGAAAATGGCATGTTATTTTTTTTATTGTTTTTTTATTTGCATGTTATTTCACATAAAAGATGTTTACATATACTCGACAAGACAAAATAATAACTGAATTGATAAAATCACCCCATTCAAAAGTTTACATACCCTTGAATCCTAATACTGTGTGTCATTTCTTGGATGATCCAGGACTGTTTTTATATTTTGTGATTGTGGTTCATGAGTCCCTTGTTGGTCCTGAGTGGTTCAACTGCCTGCTGTTCTTCAGAAAAATCCTCCAGCTCCTGCACATTCTTTGGTTTTCCAGCTTCTTCTGCATATTTGAACCCTTTCCGAAAGTGACTGTATGATTATGAGATCCATATTTTCACACTGAGGACAACTGAGGGACTCAGCTATTACGAAAGGTGGAAACATTTACTGATGCTCAAGAAGGCAACACAGTGCATTAAGAGCCAGAGGGTGGAAACCTTTGAACAGGATGATGATGTGTAAATTTTTCTTATTTACACATCATCATCCTGGACATGCTTGGACTCACGAACAACTATCACAAAACAGAAAGACAGTTGTGGATCATCCAGGAAATGACACACGGTAATAAGATTAAAGAGTATGTCAGCTTTTGAACGGGGTCATTTTTATAAATTCAGTTATTATTTTGTCTTGTGGAGAATATATAAACATCTGTTATGTGAAATAGCTTATTCAGGACAGTACTAAATAGAAAAATAACATGCAATTTTCATGATCACTTTTATTTTGTTAAAATGATGAACATTTTCCATATTCTGCAAGGGATATGTAAACTTATAAGCACAACTGTATATTATATATATTATTCAGGCATTGAAAAAATAGTTTTTTTTGTTTTGTTTTTTTAATACTTTTTAAAGTCATTGGGCCAGAGTTACTAAACAGGGAAAATTATCGTTAGAGTGCAATTCCATAAAAGCGCCGATGGGAGGGGAAAATTTTGCAGGTGATCTACTGAATTTACTAAGGTGCACATTAAAGAACACAGGCGCAACATCTCATTTCCATAATGACCAGCGCAAATTACCGCCTGCTTTAAGACATGCTTTTTTTGGGTGTTAAATAATGCCGCAATTATTGACGAGCGCAAATGTTAGTAAATCGCATTGCGTGATTTATTTAAATACTTTCCTCCCATAAATTTACTGTTCGAAAGGGAAACTCCTACAAATGCATATTCAATAAGGTGAGTCACACAAATGTCTCTGTCCACACCTTTTCAGCGATAATTTCCCATTGCATGTCTTTTGTAAATCCTGACAGTAGTTTTTTAAAGCCAAATTAGGTTTGCGATGGCGCAAGCTGATAGTAAATCTGGCCCATTGTCTGTATGAACTAAATGTAAATTTTTGTATTTTTGGATCCAGACAAAAATTTATCATGTCACTGAGCCATATATATATATATATATATATATATATATATATATATATATATATATATATATATATATATATATACACTGTATATAATCTTTAGGCTGAATGTTTAAGTTTACAGTGGGAGTATAATATGGTCTTTCTCTTTCAGTTTGTCTGTGGACTTGGCTTCACCTGATCTTTTTGGAAGCATTCAAGAAGACTCCAGTTCAAAACCAGTAAGGCCATTTTTCCCCTCCTCTCCTGATTTCCAACTTTGACCGTGTCCATCTTGGCTTTCTCTCTATTCACGCTAATAATGCATATTTAAAAAATGACTGTTCTGTAAAATACATGAAGGTGATTTCAGTGTTCATATAAAATACAAAGGAATTGTGGCCTAGCAGTTAGCACATCAAGCTGTGGTGCTCATATGGAGAAACAGGTTTGAATCTGACTTGTGTTGAGTCATCATTACATTCCCCCCTCTTCACTTTTTTGATAATACACTTTCACTGTCAATATAATGTCAATAAATGGCCACATAAATAAAATGCAGTATGTGTGGACTGCGGAGTTGGATGTCACTGTATGCAACAGGATATTAGAGTACAGAGAATAGGAAGTGAGTGTAGATAACAGCTGCCTTCACGCTGCTCTGACATGTTCAGCTCCTCACCTTATTTTAAACAATTAGCCACTGACTGAAATCCAAATAACACTGTGTCGATGTGTAGTATCGGAACTAGAGTCACTGAATTACTGAAAGCTGAAAACCTTATAGATGAAAAGTCTGAGAGAGAGAGAGAGAGAGAGAGAGAGAGAGAGAGAGAGAAACCAGGTAATGAGGCCATGTGTTAAAAAAATTATCAAAACGAAACCTTGTTGATTGAAGATATTCACAGACCTCAAGTAACCTTGAAGTGCTTCCTCCCTTCATTTAATCCCTTCTTTTGTGCTTATTCAGTAATGCTGTATGTGTGTGTGTGTGTGTGTGTGCACAAATGCTTGAGTAAAAGTTTAAACCACACAAATAGAGTTTACAGTAAACCCAAAGCATATTTGGTCCCTTTCTGATGCTTAAGTTAGATTTAAAATGGCTTAATTACTTTACTTTAGATAAAAAATATCAAAATAAATAAGCATTAAAATGCCAGACATCATCTAAGAACAAACTTCAGTTTTTTTCGAGCCAATTCTTTGTATGATAGCAATTATTTTTGCAACTAACTGGTCATGAATGGGGGATTTTTAGTGTCCATATGAAGTCACTTCCCTTACATTTGCACAGGTGTCCTAGCAGAGCAGCCACAGGTATACTTCATCACATCAACTATGTACATGTTCCACTAACATTTGGCATCCAGATAGTATGCAAATATTTTTTGTGCAGATGTTGAACGATACATATGATGTTGCTTTGTAATTTGAAATGTGACATTTTGGTTAAAATATTTGCCCTATATTTCAAATAAATGCCATTTGGTTTAATCATAAATGCAAAATCATAAATCACTTTAATCATAAAGTGCAGAAAAATAAATAAAAAAAATTCCCCAGATGCCTTGTGGTGCCACTGTATTTTTTGTTATTGTTATTGTTATTTATTAGTTCTAAAGAACCTTTTCCTGAGAAAACATCCTGTGTTCCGTTATGGATGCCTTTGTCACAGTTTCCATCTGCAACACAGCAAACATTCAAACATCACGCACAAGTGTCATGTGTTGTGAAAAACAGCAGCTTTCTCCTCAGAGAGCACAATGCAGCAGCCGCTTACATGGGGTTTCCCCTAGCCTGCAGTGGAAGAGCTGCAGGTTTCCCCTCTATCTCTCTCTTTTTCTCTGTTTTACTCTCTCTCTCTCCTTCACAGACTGCTTTATGGTTAAGTAAAGGCACAAACATACCCAATCATATCTGTAATAGTATTGCTTCACACACTCTCAGACTATTTCTTGTTCGTGTGTGTATATATATGTACAAGTTAGGGGTTAGTAGTATTTTTTTAAAAGTCTCTTATGCTCACCAAGGCTGCATTTATTGGATCATAAATACAGTAAAAACAGCCATGTTATGAAATGTTATTGCAATAAAAATAACTTGTTTTCTATTTGAAAATATTTTTCAAAAATATAATTTATAAACCTGTGATGGCAAAGCTCCAGTCTTAAGTGTCACATGATCCTTCAGAAATCATTATAATACAACTTATTGCAAAAATCTCTCTATGTATGTTCATTGTAACAGCTGCTGTGTGTGTTTGTTCTGGCCCATGTAGGAGCAACGTCTCCTCATCATCCTGAGTAACTGTCAGTATCTGGAGAGACATACGTTTCTCAATCTGGCTGAGCACCTTGAGAAGAACGGCTTCACCACTGCAGAGAAGATCATCAGGGTACAAAGACACATGCACACTTCCCTTTTACTCCAGTCCACAGTTGGCATTTTCTTTTTTCTAAGTGATAACAGATGTGTTTCTAATTTATGTATCTTTTACTGAAGTGAGAATGACTCACTTAGATTCAGGAGAAGCTCAAGGGTTTTTCATTGTAACACACTCAACCTAAGTGGCTTTTGCGCCGTGCAGATGAGAGGGTGAAGCCCTCACGAAAGGTTATGGTTGGCCTTTCCAGTAAATGCAGATCGTAGTGAATCAGTGTGATGGGCTCAAAGGGTTTGTGTAGATCAATGAAGTGCAATGAGAACACACTCTGCATTGCTCTTTTCAGAGAGATTTAACTCTGAAAAAGAGCTTGATAACTCACAGGAGAGGTTTATTACATGATCATAAAGTGATTCTGACATATTTATCTTAGTACAGACAAGAAAAAAGCATTGATTATTAATTGTGCATTAAAGTCATTTTTAAAGTCATTTAGAGCTGTATCACTATTGTTAATTAAGGTTTACACTGACAGTGACCTTTAGCAGAGCTTAACTTTATGTAAATATGTAGTGAAGCAGAGCAGCAGCTACCAATGAGAGTGCAGAAAGGGATCTGCCTGATAAGAGTCGGACACCACGGTTGATCTACCTACTACATACCAGCAGCTCAGAGAACCGGCCCTGATTTAATCGCTGAATTTTAAACCACAGCTTTAGAATTTAGTATTAAATTTCATTATATTTGTGCCAAACTGCAAAAAATGATTTTTTTCTCACAGTATTTTGTCTTGTTGTCCAGTGCAAATATCTTAAATCAGCATACATTTACTTCATACATTTATACATTTACTGAATACATTTAGATACAAGATTATTTAAGATATTACATTGCAAATTGGGTAAGAAAAATAAACTTTAATTAAAATAAAATAAAGTTTATTTTTCTTACCCTACTGGCAGACTTTTTTAATGTTTTAAGTGTAAAGTTACTTAATTTTGATACATTTTTCAGAAAACAAGGCTTATCATCTTTTGTCATTTTGCTTCTGAAGTGATTGTATTAAATATGCTACTTATATCATTTTTTGCAGCATACACATAAGAGGCCCTAAATCAGCTTAAGTTATTTATGAATGGTTTGGACTGTAGATCATTTTCTGCCAGGTGGACCTTTTATTGGGGTTGTTTGTGCAAAACAGAACACTCAGAACACCAAATAACAACCAGTCTTGCAACCTTGCACAAACTGCAGGTGTTTCACATGGACAAGGCTTTTTCATTTTCTTCAAAATATGTCAAAGTCTAGTTAAAAGTGTGTAACAACATTTGGACTACTTCTCAGAGAAGATTGACAATCATCTGTCAGGACAGATGTCCATCTCTGTTTTTTACTGAATTCCCAGAGATTTTGTCCCCTTTTGAGATGGTGCTTTCCATTCTGGTTTTTGAGGACTTCCCTAAAGTTCAACACACATCAGAATGATGGACATGCATGAGTGGTCTCTACTCATTCTGCAACAAAGTGTGTGATGAGCGGTGATCGTATGTGATGTTAATGGTTTCTTAAGGTCACATGCACTTCTGTGTTACAGGAGAGAATCTTGTATGATCAGTGGTTTGTTATTAAACTGAATCAATGCATTCTCATGTTCTTCAGGTCAGCATAGAGGCATTGAGACAGCTGGATGAATATCTGTTTGAGACATATGTCGAGAAAAAATCCGATCCTATTGTCGGCTCTCTGGAGCCTGGCATCTATGCAGGATACTTTGACTGGAAGGACTGCCTGCCACCTACAGGTAACACACACCTCAATCATGTAACCTGCATGTTGACAACACTCTGTGGATGTTTCTAGAAGACTTTGTCTGTTTGAAACACCATCATCATGAAGATGGTACTAATAGAGAAAGTTCCACAAACACTTTTGCTGGTCTTGATTCTGCAGTTTCAGTCTGCCATCATTGCTTTTATATCAGTTTCGGTCATGGTTGTGTGTGTGTGTGTATGGTTAGTATGAGTGGGTCTGTTGGTGGATACTTGACTAAATGCTATTGGTTATGTGAATCATTTGTGAACTTACAAGAACTTTTCCTGCTTCTGAGACTTTATAAGAAGAACTTGTTGAACTATGTAAAACCAACCCACTACACTTCACCACTGCTCTGATTTAGCTCCCAATCAGTTTGAAAAATCATTATCTTTAGCTCCAAAATAGACAAACAAATGTTTTAAATACATTTATTCAGCAAGGATGCATTATATTAATCAAAAATGACAGTGAGACATGTTGCAAAAGTTTTGTTTCAAATATATGAATGCTGTTCATAGCAATTTCATCAAAGAATCCGTTTCGACAAAATATTTAGCAGCACAACTGTTTTCAACAGTTTCTTAAGCGCCAAATCAGCATATTAGAATGATTTCTGAAGGATCATGTGACACTGAAGACTGGAGTAATGTTGCTGAAAATTCAGCTTTTCCATCACAGGAATAAATTACACTTTAAAGTATATTAAAATAGAACAGGTGCTTTAAATTGTAATCATATTTCACAATATTAATGTTTTTCTGTATCAAATAAATGAACCTGGGTGAGTATAAGAGACCTCTACAAAATAGTAAAAGAATCTTACTCACACCAAACTTTTGAACTGTAGTGAAATAATCTCTTTGAAATAATAATTATAATGGTCTTACAGAGCAAATATTTTTGTAATGGTAAAATAATATAAGTTTGGTTCTTTTAATTGCTCCTTAAAAAATGTGGATGTCACACATAGAGAACCAAGAAGTGATTACTTTAACAGTGCAAAGAAAGTAAATAAACATACTGTAAACATTATAAAAATGTAAAAATTTGAAATATGTTAAAGGGGGTTATTTTGCTTGACCTCAGTATGGAGGAGGAAATTTACACACGTTAGACTTAATCAAATTTCTGACAACTAGGCAAAACCATGTCACACTTGCGAAGAGAAGCTGATAAGACTTTCCTCTCATCTTCTATGTTTCAGATGGTTCCTTACCCCCTGTTTAAACTTTCTTCAACCTTAAAAAGCAAGAACATGACTCATTGATCTACCTTTTCTTATTCCCATTCTCTCTTTCTGACTCAGGTGTGAGGAGTTACTTGAAGGAGGCTTTGGTCAGCATTATCTCTGTTCATGCTGAGGTGAGATGCTCAAACCTTCAGTCGACAAATCACTCATCTCTGCTTTAAAAGATACCCTGTTATCTTACACCTTAAGAATGCCACCTTTTCTGTTTCAAAACCTTGTGAGCTACTTACATAGACAGCATTTAAAAGCTTTATAGGTACACATTCAATTCTAAAAACTAGGCAGCAACAGTGTGTTTCACTATAAGGTACCTTGTTTTGGCCAAGTTCTAAGACAGCATCACATGTTGTCTTTGTGGATAAGACAATCCCAGAATTCAAAGTGAGAAGCTTGGTGGAAGAAAAAAAAAAAAAAAAAAATGACAAAATGCACAGTCACCTGTAAATATACACTACTATTTGGGGGGTTGGTATAATTTTTAATGAACGTTTCTTAAGATGACCAAAGCTGTATTGATTTGTTTATTGTTTCAGAAAAAAAAAACAAGAATATTGTGAAATATTATTACATTTTAATGTATTTTAATATGTAATTTATTCCTGTAATTGCAAAGCTGAATTTTCAGCAGCCATATTGGTGAAGTTAATAGACAGAGTTTCCAAGAATCTCTGTTTTTTGCGCTTTCAGGTTTTCACGGTTTCCAAGGAGCTGGTTCCTCGTGTTTTATCAAAGATCATTGAGGCTGTAGCTGAAGAAATGAGCCGTCTGGTGCAGTGTGTGTCCTCCTTTAGTAAAAACGGTGCACTACAGGTACAAGTCACCCCTCCCTCATATACACTTATCAGGACAGTTAGCATTTGTTCTTAAGGTATTGAAACCCACATCTTCATTTTTTCACCATCATTAATATTTTTCTCGTTAGGCACGTTTGGAAATCTCTGCACTGCTAGACGCCATAGAGCCATTCCTCACATCAGAGAGTCGGTAAGATAAAAAACACGTTCAACACAGATGTCTTAATACCATTAAAACCAAAAAGTGTTAGAATAATATGGGTGTGTGATGTTGTCTCATATGTGTCTCAGCACTAGTTTTAAGCAGGCATTGGAAGCTTTACCACAGCTACAGAGTGGAGCTGACAAGAAGTAAGTTATAACAGTAACATTTGGAATTTTCAAATACATCATGATGTCCAAGTGTTCGGTTTACTCTTCTTTTAGATGATGGGAACATCTTGGTATTTAAATTTTTCTCACATGCTACTGATAAATTGCCATGCGTTTGACCACTTTGAGAGTGTAAATCATATATAGCTGAGCACGTCCTGATAATATAAATCACTTCAAAGTATGAAACTGTTAGAATTAGCAGGCAAGCATGGCTTTCTCCGTAGTGACTGACTTGCACTGAAAGTGGCCTGTGTTAAGATGCGAAATTGCAAATGACTTGTAATAGACTTGGAAGCATCCATCTAAATGGGTTGAAGATTGTAAACCGATTAGTAGTGTTTTGGATTGCCTGTCATCATTTTCCAGCCAAATTGTGTTTATCATCAATCATTCTAATATGCTGATTTCATGCTCAAGAACATTTCTTATTATTATCAATATTGTTGAAAACAATTGAGCTGCTTCATGTTTTAATGGAAACCATGAAAACGTTTTTTTCAAGATTTTCTGGTGAATAGAAAGTTCAACAGCATTTGTTTGAAGTAGAAATCTTTTTTAACAACGTACTGTCACTTTTAGTCAGTTTAATATGTCCTTGCTTAAAAAAAAATCAGAATTGAGTGGTGTGTCCTGGCACGGTAGTGTCTCAAACTTGATTATTTGTTCAACTTGCAAATAAGTACAGATGTCTTTAGTGATTATGTTTATTAAGGATAAGTTTAGCTTGTTTAATAGTTTCCCATTTTTCTAATACATCCCTCTCTCTCTCTTTTCTCAGGCTCTTGGAGGAGCTACTGAATAAGTTTAAGAGTAGCATGAAGCTACAGCTTAACTGCTTCAAGCCTGCCTCTTTTCAGCCTGTGAAGCGATAAGCCTTCACAAAACCCCAATATTTCAACAGCGCCTCTCCGTGTTTTAACACTAAGACACCATTTCACTTTTAAAAACATTAAGAACCATTAAAAGTCAATATAGTGCCACTAATATAGCCTTCTCTACTTGCTGAATTACACTTGTTTTTGTGAGCATGTAGCAGCCTGTTGTACTGCCTTCCAACTTAATGACCAAAATAAATCTATGTGCTCTTACACAGAGTGGGTTTTCTGCAAATGTTGATGTGCAAGACAGTTGCTAGAGTAATTGCCAGGTTTGTGTATTTGTGTGTGTGAAGGAGATAGACTTGGCAAGAGTTTTGCTCTTGGTAGATGAAACTGTTGAGTTCTGAAATGACTCTTGTTCTCATTTTTATTAAGAGAGTCGTTTTGTGTTGAAGTCTATTATGACCACACGATCAGCGATTCATGCACACACCCTGTCAAGTGTCAGACAGAAAAGTACACACCCTGCCCCTCCTCGGCAATGCGGGGGTAATTTTACCTGTCCCAGGAGGAAGTGTTCAGTATTGGGAGGTGTCCTTTACTGTAAACTGCTATCAAATGCCGGGTTGCCCAGCTTTGGCATGTGGTTTAGGAGTTTAAGATATAACTGACTAGAAAACAAGATCGCAGGCTGCCAACATGCCATCAGAAACTCTCCAAAATGATCCGAATATTTGTTTTTACTTTTGTCTCATCATAACTCATTCCGTTATTTGTGTGAACCTGAAAATTTGTTTCTGAAAATTGCTTTTTCCCAACAGTATTTTTTTGTTGATTTCTATTCTTCTAAATTTAGAACGCTTAACACCCACTCATTTAAGGGAAGCAATTTGACAGAATAGCATCAAAGCCGCGTGCGGCACCAGGTGAAAGAGTGGGTGTACTGATCTCAGGCTGTACAGCTTAAGGGAAGTTTTTAATGATTGCACCTTTCCGCTCTGTAGGCAGCGGAACATTATCCAAAACATGTTTATGTGTAATTGAGAGCAGTAAGCCCATAAACAGTGGAAAAGTCAAAGAATTTTTGTTTATGTAAAACAACTCAAGAAAGTTTCTAAGGATGTCCCATTCATCCCAAAGCGAACAGTCTCACCCTATAGCATAGTTTCAAGACTATTTGACTTAATTAGTTACTTTACATCAGAATTACGCCAATCAGAATTTCACGTAGTACACAACATTGTTCATTATAGCTTTAAGGGCAACAAAACAATAAGCAATGAGGCATTCTGGCTGTTTTCATTGAGAAGGAAGAATAAAAAATACTTGTCAGTCTGCCTCTTCCTCTGTGATGTCATCAAGTTGAGACTGCCCGCACCATCCTGTCTCCAAACCACAAACACCATCCTGTGTGTGTGCTGTCACTCGCACACACACTGTGTATATTCTCTGCAGATAATATATTGCTTCCGCTCAATGTAAACGAGGGCTTGACGTGCCACCAGATCCACACACATTCATGGGGATTCCAGTGTTTGTAGTGGGGGCTAAAAGTATTCCCCTCCTGTGTTTGACAAAGGCTTAGCTTAGTTAACCACAGTCAGCCCACCAGTGATGGAGAGCCTCAGGCAAATTACGTCCAATTCTGTTTAGAAAAAAATCCTCTCTAGTAGAAGTGAACTTAAAAGCAAAATTAGTGGAAAAGAGAAAAACAGTGCTATAATTTTGAGATTCAATATTGTTCAAAAGTTTAGGGTCGGTAAGATTTTTTCATGTTTTTGAAAGAAGTCACCAAGGCTGCATTTATTTGACCCAAAATATAGTAAAAACTTTAAAGGGTTAGTTCACCCAAAAATGAAAATTCTGTCATTAATTACCCTTCGTTCCAAAACCGTAAGACCTTTGTTCATCTTCGGAACACAAATTTAGATGTTTTTTTATGAAATCCGAGAGCTTTCTGACCCTCCATAGACCCTCCATTTTGTTTTCTTTGCACACAAAAAGTATTCTCGTAGCTTCATAAAATTACGGTTGAACCACTGATATCACATGGACTATATTAACGATGTTCTTACTGTCTTTCTCGGCCTTAATCGTGGTAGGACCCTCACTGTCTATGGAGGGTCAGAAAGCTCTCGGATTTCATCATTTTTGAGTTCTGAAGACGATTGAAGGTTATTGCAATTTAGTATAGCCGTTTTCTATTTGAATAGATTTTTAAAATGTAATTCTTGAGATGGCAAAGCTGAAATTGCAGCAGCTATTGCTCCAGTTTTTGGTGTCACATGATCTTTCAGAAATCATTTTAATATGGTGATTTGGTAATGAAGAAATTTCTTATCGTTATCATCATTGAAAACAGTTGTGCTGCATAATATTTTAGGTGTAATTTTTTACCCTGTACAGGTCAGGAATCAGAGCACATGCACTCCATTTTTTAACTTTTTTTTTTTTTTATTAAAACCAAAGTTGGCATCAATTTTGAGGCATTTCAATAACACAAAAGAGCAAAAGTAGTGGGGAAAAAAGTAGAACATTTAGTCAGAATTGTACACAAAAATGTTGGTTGCACTTTATTTTACAGTACGTGTACTTGTACTTACAGTGTACTTACAGGGAACTTACCTAAGAAAGTACTGGTAATATAAGGTAACCACATGGGGTAGGGTTAAGTTTAGGGATAGGTTCATGGTTAGTACCTAGTTATTACCTAGTTATAGTAATTAATTTAATAAGCACATAGTATGTACATGAGGAACAGGGCTGTAAAATAAAGTGCTACCAAAATGTTTATAAAAGAACTGCAATTTGAAAACAAAGGTTATCACTTTTTTTCTAAATGCATAGCCTATATACATGAAATTCTTTGGCTTTTATTTTCTGAATGCAGCTCAAACACAAATGTTGCAAGAAACAAACACAGCTAATATTCACACTTTACATTATTTTGTCATGTCAGCAAAAAGCCCACACATTTGACAGTATGCCGAGTTGCCAGCATAATACAATCATTCATCCTTGTGAGTTGTACACACATTTAAGTCTTTCTCAGTATTAAACATGACAACGGTCTTGCATCTGATGTTGTCTGTTATCACTCTAGATTATCCTGGTAGGATTCTGCTCAGCTCTCAGAATTCCAAAATTTACCTTTTACACTTTAGCTTACAAGACTTGGGCGATTTTTACAGTTAACCCAGGGTTAAGTCCTGTTTAAACCTTCATCCTGGGTTAATATTTTGTCCTGGGTTTTTAAGTTTGAGATTTTTCACTGTACATATTTAAACCCTGGGTTAACATTCTTGTTTACACATTGATTGGACAAGTATGGCACTTGTTGAGCATGTAAACTCAATTCAATTGACTGCTTGTCCATCATCTGTTCATAAGCAAAGCTTTGTAACCCTGAGTTAAAAATGGTCCTAACCTCCTTTCAAAATTACAAGAAAATGAAAATTCTGTCATTTACTCACCCTCATTTCATGCTAAACCTGTATAAAAGCAGTTTTAGAAATGTCTAAGAGTTTTTTTTGTCAATACGATAGAAGTCAATGGGTCGTTTGGTTCTCAATGTTCTTCAAAATACCTTCTTTATATGTTCTACAGAAGAAAGAAAGTCTTACAGGTTTGGAACGACATGAGGGTGAGTAAATGATGACAGAATCTTTCTTCTTTTTTTGTGAACTATCCCTTTAACCCAGGATTAAAACTTGCTTTAACCCTGGGTTAAACATGATGCTGATCCAGGATTAAGCGCGAAGTGACAAGCCACCAGGGTCAGTTTTGAGGGCCACTGTTAGGGAGATGCGTGATGACTCTGTGGTAGTCTTGGGTCGGGGAGAGGGTGTGTTCAGCAGGCAGGTGTGAAAGCTCATGGCTGCGGATGTAGTTCATGCTGCCGGGATGACTGAGGAAAAGAAGCTGACGAGCAAACAGTGGCTCAACCTGTGACATGACGACAAAAGCAAATTAAGATGACATGAATATCATTTATGTTTTGTTCATAACTTAATCGGTATTACAAGGAACCAAAGAAATGTACCTGCACTGTGAAGGTCCTTCTTGGTCTTTGAGCATCGGTGCTCTCATCCTCAAAAAATAGCAGGACTTGAGAACATGGCGCAGGACGAGCGTGCAGGGCATAACTCTGCAACTCTACAGAAGATATGGAGGAGGACACATTTTAATCACATCCAATGACAGGTGAGAACTTCAGCAATGCATTAGATTTTTTTAATGTTTTTTTTTTTTCCAGGACTCTCTAAAACATTTGCAATATTATAAATGTCTTAAATATTCTTTGTTAATTTAATGCATAAAACTGCTGAATAAAAGTATCAATTTTGTTTAAAAAAAAAAAAATCATACCAACCCCAAACTTTTGAACGTCTGTATAAAATGTGGCAGATTATTCAGATTAATGGTCATTCAAAAAAACTATTATCCTGAATCTTGAATATTTAAGTACATCCTCGTTACAAAGTGTTTATTTGTAAATGGCATGTAATTGAACTTGTTTCGTAAGCCATTGAGTAAAGCATATGATCTTATCTCTTTCTGTAATACAGATTTTTTTTTTCTCATTCTCTGTTTGCTTTCCATACTACGAGCTTTAGGTCTAATGTGGCCCATGTGATTTCTGTGGTATTTGAGTTGTGTTCATCATATGCTGGAAAGTTCTGTGAGAATCACAACAATCTGAATCTATGACAGAAGGTGGGCGTGAGTGAGTTGTAACTCATAGATGACTGACTGTGTGACTGTCACTAAATATCAACCCACAGATAATGTGAAACACTATTTACTGTAAAAGTTTTTTGACGTGTTTGTTTACAGTAAAATGTGTGTATTTTGGAGATGTGCAAATATGATGTATACAAACAGAGAATCAATAGACAGTTATAAAGATTTACCATAAATGACTGTCAGCGTTTACTGAAAACGATGAGTGATGAAGTAACCTGTTCATGTATTTATTTATTTTCTGCTTGTTTTCCAATGAATGACATCAGATCATTTGTCATAATCTTAGTGTAATTAATCTGAGATGCCTTACACATGAATATGTTCCTATCCGCTAACCTGTTATGAACAGATGAGTGTCCAGCAGTTTGCAGTTCTGCTCTCTCTCCAGCTTGATGGGCTTGTCAGTAGGTGGTGCGTGAGCTCCCTCCCAGTACACCCTGCAGGGGCAGCGGCGGCGGGCGTAGAGCCCGTCAGGGGCCATCCAGAGTATAACGCCACGCTCCAGAGATGCCCTTTCGGCATGAGGGAGTTCAATCAGCTCTGGGGCCCCAGGTGAAGCGTAGGCCTGTCCCTCTCTGCTAGGCCCCAGCTGACAGCCTTCTGGACTACTCACTGTTACCTCTCGCACCAGACTTTCCCGGTAAAACACCACCACATGTAGGCGGTAATCTATTTGAGAAGAAGATCAAATTAAATAAACACTTAGATGACCTGGCACCATCTAACTCTAAATTAATATCTTTTTAAACACAGTTTAATAAAGCAGCAGTCACTCTAGTCTTTTTTTTTGTATTAATATCTCTTATATTTTTGCTTTGTTTTTGTTTGCTTTTTAGGGTGACTTTTTAACATTTTGTCAAGGGTCTACAAATGAAAAATAGCATTTTGGCTAATTCTGGCACATTTACAGTAATGTTCATTAATGTGCATTGCCCATGTAAACAAATAAACTTGAACCTACACAATACAGACGCTTTAATGGTTGTAGAATGATGTCATACTACATCATACATACATCTTTTTAAAAATCATAATTCAACATATCAAAAATGTAAAAAATATGCAGTCTACTCCACTGTACTGCAATCCTGCACATTTAATACACCATGATGTATCATTCTTCTATTGGTCACATGTCTTCACGTGATAAAAATTCACAGGTCAGAGTTCACCAAACTTATATTTTGGGATGCAGCCGAATTCAAATGAGCTTGCATTTCCGGTCTCCCATATTTGCATGCATATGAATAAAAGTCAATGGAACGCCTCTTGTGACCACCTCCTACCACTGTTAAAGTCAGAATGAAATTAAAATTCATTTATTTTCTAAATGAATATTATTGATTTTATTGAAGGATTCATTCATGCATATATATTTTTTTTTTTGGACCACATAATTTCTTATTAAAATTTCATAAATCGTCTGGTAAAAACTTCTCTCTGTATTCTACACCATGTATTCTGGACTTTTCCAACCGTTTAGTCTTAAACCTCTTTCTTACAATCCAAATTTGCACTTTGCCTCCTTCCAGTCAACAACTGATGGATAGAACCAAGTCCCTGTTCTACATTTCTGATAATCTGCTTCATTCAAAATATGGATGAATTGATCAGTTGCTACTTCTTTTACACTGTGACTTTAAATCTTTAGTAGCAATCTTTAGACAAAATATCCATTTTTCATTCAGTACATCATAATGTTGTGATTCATAAATTAATTTGTGGTACTTAAAATGACTGATTTTAGTTCTGTTTCTAATACTTAAAGATCAATCCACCTGTCACTCTGTGTGTTTATAATTATGTACCTGAGAGGGCCACTGCCTCAGCAGATCTCATGCTGGTGTCCAGGGTGAAGGGTGATGGCTGTGGATCAGATGCATTGCAACTGTAGAAAGAGCCACTGAACTGGTACCCTGCACATACAGAAATATGTCAGTGCAATTGCATGCTATCTGAACTTGCAGTAGTTGCACTTTCTCTCTCAAACACACAAAGTACCAGGTTCCCAGCGTGGAGTGTAGGGACTCTGGCTGTAAGGGATCTCAGATAGGGTTGAGTAATCCCTCCATCCTCTGTCTGCTGGAGAAAGATAGTTGCACACCTGTAATGACAAGCACATATGGTGATCTGAAGTGCAAAGACAGGAACGCACAAATCAAAGATGGTGTTTGATTCTAACCTGAGATTGTGCTGGTGCATAAGATGGGTGTATTGGATAACTGGGTGAGCTTGAATTGGACTTTGAATCTTCAAGAGATCTGGATCCTGCAACATTTAAGTATTATTTTTTTGTTTGTTTGTTTTCATCACATCTAAAATGTATTTAAAGTCCGTGTAAAGAGAATTCTGAGAATTGTTTCTAAACGCAATAAAATGTTAGAAATGTATTGCTGAAACACATTACAAAGACTCTGAACTACGTCGTACTGAATTGAGGAGTTAAACCGTTAAACAGTTTTTCACCAATTCTGTGTTAAGGATATTTTGGGCGGGGCTAAAACAGTGGCTCGATGACGCAATGAAGCCACCAAGCGTGACCCCGGAAACGCGAGCTGTACCGCTTGGAGCTTGCATGGTGTCTGCCGTTGCTAAGCAACCACGAAGACCAAAAGGTTTCAACTCACTGCAGCGCTGATGCGCGTTGTTGTCTATTTGAGCAATTAAATAACGAACTTGCACGCTCAAAACATGTAAGCCTGTATAAATCCAATTAAGCTACTAGAGGTAGCAGGTTGTAGCGGTATTTGACAGTTGAGAGAGAAGGCCGCATTCCCGCGAGTGGGCGTGGTTTCAGCGCCGACAGTGGACACGCCCCCAGCGTTTGAGAGCAGAGACTCCTGCTTATTTTTCAAAGATTTTGATAACTTATTTTAGTTACTTGGCGGTTTTTTATCATTCAAATTTGGCTGGGTGGTTGTTAACACATTTTTCTGTTGTGTGAAAAACTCAGAACACATATTTAAATATCGCTTTACACGGACTTTAATAGACAAATGGCAGCAAACAGCTGTTCTACCGCTTGATGTCATTTGATGTTTTTCTCCTTCCTTGCCTTTTTTGGATCCTTCCGGAATAATCCTATAAACTTTATAGGGGTCTGATATGTCAAGCTGACTGCGCTCCACAAGCTCCTCAAAGTCGTTGCTCTTGTTAAGAGCACATCGAAGACGTGTTTTCCAAGTTGGTGGGTCAGGTTTGTCAATACCCTCCCGGTGCTTGCCTTTGAATAGGGCCCAAGCCTGCAGGAAAGCCAACATATGGGTCAATTTTATACTAGGATGCCCTTAAAAAGGAGATTTTTTTTTTTTTTCAAGAAATCTAGTTTAAATTACACGTGGCACGTTTCTAGAAAAGTAACCTTGGTTTTATGTTGGTTTCATACATTTTTCAAAGAATTTTTGATTTACAGATGTGGAATGGTGCGACCATTGTCTATCCTTAGTACTTAATTGTTGCTTTCAAAAAAAGGTTTTCAAACATATTTTAGTAAGGTAATATTTTTAACAAAAACTGAATTTTTGAGTCCTGAATAAGACGTTTGACCTGAAGAAAAAACGTGCTTTGTCATAAAAAAGTGATTATGCAAACACTGCACTACTTAATGATTTCAGCCTTGTAATGAGATTTTGACTCCAAACAGTAGACATTTTTTAGGCACCACAGAAATATAAAAAAACAATTTGAATTCGACAACGTTAAGAATTGAAATTGAATGTGTTTTTAATAACACAAATGAACGATCACGTACATGCACTGTATGAGAGAAATAATGCTTTACTGACGCTGCATGTGTTTGTCTCATGTGTCCTCAACGTTCATCCTGACTGTACCTTGAAGAGCGCAGCATCCTCCTCTCTGTTGTAGTCCTGTTTGCCCGCGTGCTTCCACGGAATCCGAAAGATGCTCTTCTCCTCGTTCTCCCACACGAGTCCAGGGTATTTTCCGGTGTCCACCTGCTCTATCAGCCACTGACGCAACTTTCCGTTACCGGAGCCCCCCGCCATCGAGCGCTCTTCATCTGAACACATCTGAAAACAAAAGCGTTTATGATTCAGCTTTTTAAATTTGGCACTACTAAATTAAATGTAAAAACCAATATGGTTAAACCTAGTAGTTAAACAAATAACTAAAAATGCAGGGAAGTCTGAATTGAAAAAGACATATGCCTACTGCAGAAAGTACAGGAGCGCGTGCTGCCCTCTTTCAGAGCTTTCGAGTTTTGAAATGTGTCAGTAACGTAGTTCAGCTTTCGACCGCGACTTTTCTTCAATCTTTTGCATTGACAGGGGCGGAGCGTTCATCCACGCACCTGCAGTGCGCGTGAGATATGACGGACGTCCCGTAAGCACGCGGGGGCTTCACATGATGTCTAGCCCACGCGCGCTGCAGCGGGACTTTTGGCGTTTAATAAAAGAGTTTTCATTTCTTTGAATTCGGTGACGTTGAAATGTCAGCTGTTTGTGTATAGATATAAGTGGAATTTGTGTGTTCAAGTCTTGACTAGATTCTAAAGTGGGCACAACCTTAGCCATGCAACTACACACAGAAACGTGTGGGCTCCTTGAATAATACAAAACCCATCAACCGATAAAATGGGAGAAAAGAAAAAGAAAATCTAGGTAAATTCTGAAATATATTAAATAAATCGTAGTGATTTGTGAATGGTAAAGGTGAATTCAGGTATAGTGGGACGCTTTATGAATATCCCGTTGAAATATGTTCCAGATAATAAAGCAATAAGCCACAAGAAGCCGTGGTTTGCAGTGAATTTATAACAGATAAGGGGCGTTGTTCACGGAGTGCCTAAAACCCCCTTAGCTGTTATAAATTCACTGTAAACCACGGCTTCACGGGACTTATTGCTTTTATAAAACGGTTATTCCATATACTTAGTAAGGTTTCACAAAATAAAACAGAGCAAATAAGTGTAATGATATTAATAAAAACAGTATTCTTCCACCAAACAATGTAGTTCCTCAGAAACAGTTGTGGTTGGAACAAAGTGGTTGCCAAGCAACACACAAAGTAAACAAAGGTGTAGGTTTGTAGTGTAATTTACAACGGCTTCGAACGTGGCTCAACCAATCAGAATCAAGGACCGGAACTATCCGTTTTATAATACCGTTTAAACCATTGTATTACCAACGCATTTTTATCATATTTTAATGTGACTATTGTGTGCCATAGAAATATATTAGGCCTACCACAAACTAACCATCACATATTGCCGCAGAAGGCTTGTCATTTTACGAGCTATATCTAGAGTTTGAGTTGTTTTCCGTCATCAGAAAGTTTCAAGCTATGTACAGGTGCATCTCAATAAATTCAACTCAAATTGTGAAACTCGTGTATTAAATAAATTCAGTGCACACAGACTGAAGTAGTTTAAGTCTTTGGTTCTTTTAATTGTGATGATTTTGGCTCACATTTAACAAATACCCACCAATTCACTATCTCAACAAATTAGAATACTTCATAAGACCAATAAAAAGAAAAAAATAATAATAAAAAAAAATAAAAAAACATTTTTAGTGAATTGTTGGCCTTCTGGAAAGTATGTTCATTTACTGTATATGTACTCAATACTTGGTAGGGGCTCCTTTTGCTTTAATTACTGCCTCAATTCGGCGTGGCATGGAGGTGATCAGTTTGTGGCACTGCTGAGGTGGTATGGAAGCCCATGTTTCTTTGAAAGTGGCCTTCAGCTCATCTGCATTTTTAGTCTCTTGTTTCTCATTTTCCTCTTGACAATACCCCATAGATTCTCTATGGGGTTCAGGTCTGGTGAGTTTGCTGGCCAGTCAAGCACACCAACACCATGGTCATTTAACCAACTTTTGGTGCTTTTGGGAGTGTGGGCGGGTGCCAAATCCTGCTGGAAAATGAAATCAGCATCTTTAAAAAGCTGGTCAGCAGAAGGAAGCATGAAGTGCTCCAAAATTTCTTGGTAAACGGGTGCAGTGACTTCGGTTTTCAAAAATCACAATGGACCAAGACCAGCAGATGACATTGCACCCCAAATCATCACAGACTGTGGAAACTTAACATTGGACTTCAAACAACTTAGGTTATGAGCTTCTCCACCCTTCCTCCAGACTCTAGGACCTTGGTTTCCAAATGAAATACAAAACTTGCTCTCATCTGAAAAGAGGACTTTGGACCACTGGTCAACAGTCCAGTTCTTCTTCTCCTTAGCCCAGGTAAGACGCCTCTGACGTTATCTGTGGTTCAGGAGTGGCTTAACAAGAGGAATATGACAACTGTAGCCAAATTCCTTGACACGTCTGTGTGTGGTGGCTCTTGATGCCTTGACCCCAGCCTCAGTCCATTCCTTGTGAAGTTCACCCAAATTCTTGAATTGATTTTGCTTGACAATCCTCATAAGGCTGCGGTTCTCTCGGTTGGTTGTGCATATTTTTCTTCCACACTTTTTCCTTCCACTCAGCTTTCTGTTAACATGCTTGGATACAGCACTCTGTGAACAGCCAGCTTCTTTGGCAATGAATGTTTGTGGCTTACCCTCCTTGTGAAGGGTGTCAATGATTGTCTTCTGGACAACTTTCAGATCAGCAGTCTTCCCCATGATTGTATAACCTAGTGAACCAAACTGAGAGACCATTTTGAAGGCTCAGGAAACCTTTGCAGGTGTTTTGAGTTGATTAGCTGATTGGCATGTCACCATATTCTAATTTGTTGAGATAGTGAATTGGTGAGTTTTTGTTAAATGTGAGCCAAAATCATCACAATTAAAAGAACCAAAGACTTAAAGTACTTCAGTCTGTGTGCATTGAATTTATTTAATACACGAGTTTCACAATTTGAGTTGAATTACTGAAATAAATGAACTTTTCCACGACATTCTAATTTATTGAGATGCACCTGTAAGTGTTGGTCTCAGTGGCATTCCTCAGTAAATCTAATCTTTGTCTATTTGTAGCCAACAGAGGGCAGTAACGGGCCATTCTCTAAAAAAGGCAAGCCAGCTTTGTAATAGAATTTTAAAATGAAGAATTTTCATCCTACGCAAGACATTTTCATTCAGTAATAGTGGGAGAATATGGTTAGATGGGTTCATTTCTGGTTCACACTGTCATAACACTGCCACAAATTGTAAGATATATTAAAGTTTGCTGTCTGATATTCATTGAGTCTTTCAATATATTGAAATTAATCCAGCATATCAAGGTGAAGGAACTTGTAACCTTTCTTTGCCAAAACAAAAATGAACTAACTGCTAAAGAATTATAATTAAAATTAACTAACTGCTAAATAATTATAATTAAAATAAGATAATTTTGAAGAAATGTAGGCCTGAATATCATTTTAGGCTTAGCTTGGGAACCAGTTAAATCGTGATATAAGATATGCAAGCCTGTGAAAAACTATGTTACATGGCAGTCAAAATTTACAATGAATAGGCTAGTACAAAGGGGATTGCTGGCACAATTCTTTTACTTCATCTTATGGTATGTAACTTTTCAGCTTTTTTTTCTTGTGTCATTTGAAATTCAAATTCAATATCTGAAATGTTTTATCATGCCTTCATCATCTATTTTGGCTACTTTTCAAAACACTTATGAAGATTATTCCTTTTTTTTTTTTTTACTCTTGTCCCAGATACAGACATTCCAATAGAGAATTATGTTATAATATGTTTTAAAGTATAATCCAAAATAAGAATAATTTAGTCTACTTTAATTGGCCTTTTTATTATTATTATTATTATTATTATTGTTGTTGTTGTTGTTGTTGTTGTAATTATTATTTTATTTATTTTTATTTATTTATTTATTTATTTAGCAAAATAACAAGGTAAATAAGATGGGGGAAGATGCCCGCCACATGTGGATTTACTTTCAAAGTGTAACATATAAGCTTAGTATGTGCCGGATGGTGATGTATCAGGCAATGTGTTATTACAGGAAATAAATAGAAACATTTGCTAATTTAGTTGTTATTGCACAAAATGTAAAATATTAAAGGAAGGGTAAAATGGCCCTTACTGGGTAAGTTGTCCCCCTGTCTGAAGTAAGATTCCCATAAATATGATTTATATTAATGTGTCATTAATATAAATCATATTTAAAATTGTATTTTGACAATTTAGCAAAGGTGTCTGAAATATCTAATTCATGAAAATAACAGGCTAATATTAAATAATAATATCAAATAATAAATAATCCCACTAGTAAATTTAAAAATAATAAAACTAGTAACAACATAGTAACAACACTTGGGCCCTTCTGTGCCAGTTCTGGTATCACTTGATCTTTTTCCTTTAAAATGAAAACTATAATTTTACTAAAACTAAAAATATACTCCACAAATCCAAAAACACTAATATATCCAATAGATCAATCAACCTCAAAACTGTTTCAACTGTCTAAATCTCACAAATGTTGGTAGATAAAAAAAAACACAGCGTAGCTATTCATCATCAAAAGTGCTGAGATGAGATTTCGAGCCATATATAATCAAGAGAAAAATTAAGCTAAACAGAACATATTTATATTGTGCGTCAATAAACATAGTTAGTAGGCGGATTAAATAAACTTGAGCGTGTAAAAATCATCCTGGCTAAAAGTGCCCATAGCTGAAGAGAAACAATAACAAGCTGAAACTCAAAACTATGAAACAGTGACGTAATGTAAAAAAATCGTCAGCGGCCTGAACAGTGGGAGGTAGTTTACACATGTTTGTTTGCTTTGATATTTTATTATTATCACTGTAACCTGGAGCGCTCTCTTTGTCATAAAACAGTTGAGTAATTGATATAGTGTTTAATTAATTTATTATCTTCATCAGCAACAAAGAACACGGCGTTATTATAAGCGTTGTCAAAGACACGAATAATTTAATAGGACTAAACGCTGATCAGTTGTTTTAGTAATTCTGACACGACCTGAAAGCCGGGCTATTTTGTAATCTGCACTGTGGGCGTTATAAATGAACTCATATGTTATTGCGTTAAATTAACGTTAAACAGTTTTAACACGGAAGAACACATGGCATAATCAAAGGGAGCTCGAGGGATCAGTTTGTCCGCAGGAGCACTAATCTGTCTGAATGGCTGGAGAAAAGTGTGCCTCTGATGAGAAACAGGATTCTTCTGACGACTGCGAAGAGACTTGTGTTTTCTGTAAAATCGCAAACAGAGACGATCCATCCACTGAGATATTGGCGGAAGTAAGTTGATCTTTACCGACTTGGTTTCTTGTTGTCTGGCTAGCTTCAAAGGTGAATTAGGTAAGTAAATTCGCTCCTAGTTCTAAATGTAACATTATAATATTAAGCCTATAGCCTATATTTGACAGTTCTTCAAGAGTTCATTAAAGTCATCATCCAACTTGAAGGAAGAAAGATGAACTGGGAAGGAAATATTATAATCAGAATTGGTTCCGTGACTTAAGCGTCGAGATACGCGAAGCGCTTTATATAGAGGACAAACTGTTCTCGAAGTATTTATTTCGATTCTGACATTATTTAGTGAGTCATTTAGAGGTTTTCATTCAAATGACATAAAAAGTACAGCTTTCCTTTCACTTTCCGCTTACCCTTAAAAGAATGCAAATATATTATTGGTTTGGCTTTTATTGGAAAGGAGGAAGAGCTTTAAAAAGCTAAATGCTGTTAACTAATATGGTATAGCCTATGATTATGAAATATGAAAAAGAAGCAAATATAGTCATTTAATATTCATAATAAAAAAATTTGTTAACGTCCTCAAACTGGGCAAGTGGCATGAAATTGTCCTACCTAGCTTATCTCAAAAATAATATCTTTGAGTCATAACTTCTGCTGTGATCTCAGGGTGACGTCATTATTGAACATTTTCACCCTCGTCATTTCTCATTGGCTAAAGTGATGTTACTCATCCAGTATGTCCCCTGTATATATACAGTGGGGTCCTTAGAATACACATTATAAAGTCATTTACTTTATGAAGTGTGTTACTTCGAACTATTACTAAACAAATTCACAATGCTTCCCCTCTGTTTTCTGTAACATGCATTAATAATAAATGATTTTTACACAAGTAGTATCATATACTGTTAATGCCAAGGTAAATAAAAATGTAATGTGTTTTTTTACAGGATGAAGACATTGTTTGTTTCCAGGACATTGATCCAGGTGCACTTCATCACTACCTGGTTATACCAAAGAAACATATCCATAGCTGTTTGTCACTCCAAACAGATGATGTAAATCTTGGTAAGATGATGTCTTTTTTGGATGTGCATTTGATTATTAAATTGTGTATTACTGTTTTGTGAATGGCTTTTGTATTTCTAGCCAGCAGAAGGTATTGAGAAGTATTGAGCTCTGGTTTATTTAGCTTATTATTAGACTGATTATATATTGATTATCGTGATGATATTAATAGACAATATAATTACAATACAATTAACAAGCAATACCATACTGAAGACAGGGCTGATGTTTCAATTAATTGATTTTATCGAAAACAAGCATTTTAATAAGATACCATATTTACATACAGTGATTAAATGAGATTTTCAATAATCTAAATGTTATTATCCTGAGCAGTGAAGAAGATGGCAGATATGGGAAGAGATGTACTGAAAGCCAAGAATATCACAAATTTGGAAGACATCAGGTTTGAAGACAACGCTACTGTCATATTAATCAAGCATTTATTTGGATGAAGCAGTTATTAATTGAGAACATGACTATATTTCAGTCTAGGTTTCCATGTGCCTCCATATGTCACTGTCCCCCACCTGCACCTCCATGTTCTAGCACCTTTTAGTCAGCTGTTTAAAAGGGCGACATGGAAGTACACTTCCTTCTGGTACCTCACTGTGAGTAAACTAAAGATGTTTCAAGCATTTCTTTGATTACACTTGGTTGTATATGAATTCATAAAGTTTTAACAATTCATCATTATATCTCTTTTTATGTGTGTGTGTGTGTGTGTGTGTTTTGTTAAAGGAGGAGAAGCTGCTTCAGAAACTGACGGAGAATAAAAAAGAAAAAAAGAAAAAAAGAATGGCCATGTAACAGTTGCATGCCGCCATTGCAGCTATGTGAGCCTTATTAATGAACTAAAAAACTTGAAATCACAAGGCACTTTAGTGAAGATCAGTGGTCATTGTTTTTTTCTTTTTCATTGTTTGGTTTGAGCCTTAAAGGCCTGCCATTTAATGTTATTTTTATATTTCTTTACATAATGCTAAAGTATTTAAAAAACCAGGATGGTATCCTTAAACTGACAATCAATATTTTTAAGTGTAATCTGATCAATAATGTCTAATGTTATTAAATGGATGGAAATGTTGATTTTTGTGTAATTGATTATTTATGTTTGTACACATTCTACATGCTATATTATGAAAGATTTATCGTACAGTGAGCTCTCTCTATTCGATTTCTATTCTATCTATGCTTTATTCTTTGTATTTTATATTTATTATTAAAAAAGAAAAAAAACTTGCTATGTGTGCTGCGTTAGACCATCTGGGACCTGTCACATCACTTACATATTGTTGCACTTTTGTTGGTTTGATTGCTTCTGTTGTCCTCATTTGTAAGTCACTTTGCATCTACTAAATGATTAAATGTAAATGTAAATAAAAGATTGTTTTCCATAAACAGTAGATCACATCTGTGGCACGTATGGTATTTGTCAGGAACAAAGAAATGTTCCTCATGTGACGTTTTATATCCAAATTGTTTTAAAATCTGTAAGCTGTTAAAAATAGTTGACAGTTTAAGCAAAGTAAAATTTATAATTCATCAATGTGATAAGGCAATCATAATAGCACAATGTCAACACATTCATCTTAAATTACTTAAAAACCCTAGACTATAATTTTCTGTTTCCTCATTCTAGCTAAGGCAAACTAAAAGCAAAGTGAAAATGTTTTATTCATGGTCTCTCTGTAATTTCCCTGTTGTTTCATTTGTAAGAAAATCCACTGTGTACAAAAAGTTGAAAAAATTTGTTGATGATATTGTATATATCCAGTTGACTCATAAACATGAAAGAATAGCCTTTTGTATTAAAAATAATTCATTAAAGATTTGTAATGTATTGTTGGCCTACCTATCAACAAGATTATTTTCTGATAATCCAGTATACTAATTACATTTGAAAAACCATAAAGACCCAACCATTTTGCCACATGCAATTAATTTAATAATAAAAACAAAGCAAGTAAGAATTATACAAGATCTTTTATTTAGCTGATATTGCTTCAGAAAAACTAATTGGCTGAAAAAACAGTGATCAACTTGCACTGAAAATATGGCAAAACATGGCAAATGCTTCATATTCCAGATTATTTAATGTAAAAGGGTCTAGAAAGTGCATATTCAGTTCAACCGCATTAGAATGATGAAAGATATAATAATGGAAATTATGTTAATAAATTATAGCCTATGGATATGTTGCAATATTACACAATTTCTAGCATTTACAGTATATGTTTACAAGTTTCAAACTGCAAATGAAAGGGCATTTTTAATGAAGGCAAATAGCAAGGATTCTTTGGTTTGTTTTAGTTGTTTAATTTGCTCTCATATGTTATTGTTCACTTCAGTAGCATCAGGTTTAATGATCGCTCAGAGAGCTTAGTTTTGGAAAACTATGGTCCTTTTCCCTACATATCTCTGGCTACCCATTTTTAAAATGATAAACTGAAAAACAAAAGTCAGCCCTCCAATGCACAAGTCCTCACTGTTCAAAATCACTCAAGTTTTAGCGCATGGAAAGCATCCACAGAACATTTTCTTGAATGGGTTGTTATTGTCATGTCTCTTGGCCTGTCCCAGTTTGATAAGGACTTCACCAAGCATAGCATCTGTTTTCTGAACATTGTTTAAGATGTAGTCTGTCATGGGTCCTTGTTCCTCTACAAGCATAGCCACATCCATGAACACTTCATGAAGGCTCTGGAGTCTGCTTTCTAAATCCAGCAGGTCACGATGTCGGCTCTCAATCTGGTTGAGCGCCGAACGAGCCGTTTTCCCTTCTGACATGACGTTATCGTTGAAGATGTTCCACTGACCATTCTCCAGCATCTCTTCAATCTGGTCACCTGTCACCTCTCGGCCCACAATCTCCATTTGCCTTTGAATATGACGCTTGCACGATTCTTTGTGATCCATCTCAGCATCATTGTACTCTGTCATTGCGTCTCGGAAGTTGTTGCTTAGGGTGGCGTACTGTGTTCGGGCGATTCTCGCCACAGCTGAGTTGATGCCATTCTCCTCTTCAAGCTCTTTGGCGTGGGCGTCCATTTTTTGTAGACGTGCCAGAACATCCTGTCCACGGGTCTTGATGTCTCCTACAATGACATTGGCATCCTGCTTTACGTGACTTGTACGAGTCGGTTCGCTAAGTATACGTGTGTTTTGGTCCCTGAGACGCTTCACCTCCAGGCGGATGAGTTGAATCTCACGTCTAGTGTCTTGAGCCTCATCGAGCACAGAGTCCATCTCATCACTGTTGTCAAAAATGACTGCCTGTTGGCTGAAATCCTCCTCCAGGTCCACATTGCTGAAAGAGTCTGATTTCACCTCCTCTAGCTGGCTGTTAGACTCTGAAATGGTCTGAAGATGATCTAATCTGTCCCTCATGATTACTAGAGGGGAGAATGAACGGAAAAGGACACTCAGTGCCACCAGAAGTGATAGAAAATATGTGATCTGATGTAGGCTAAACAATCTAAAACAATATAGCATAATGATAACGTTCATATTTACATCATTATCCCTCATATAGTCCTTGTTTTCAAGAATAAAATCATTTTCATTCCTTGTGTACCTTCTGAAACTGACTGTTAAACGGGGAGATAATACAGGTGCATCTCAATAAATTAGAATGTCGTGGAAAAGTTCATTTATTTCAGAAATTCAACTCAAATTGTGAAACTCGTGTATTAAATAAATTCAATGCACACAGACTGAAGTAGTTTAAGTCTTTGGTTCTTTTAATTGTGATGATTTTGGCTCACATTTAACAAAAATCCACCAATTCACTATCTCAACAAATTAGAATATGGTGACATGCCAATCAGCTAATCAACTCAAAACATCTGCAAAGGTTTCCTGAGCCTTCAAAATGGTCTCTCAGTTTGGTTCACTAGGCTACACAATCATGGGGAAGACTGCTGATCTGACAGTTGTCCAGAAGACAATCATTGACACCCTTCACAAGGAGGGTAAGCCACAAACATTCATTGCCAAAGAAGCTGGCTGTTCACAGAGTGCTGTATCCAAGCATGTTAACAGAAAGTTGAGTGGAAGGATAAAGTGTGGAAGAAAAAGATGCACAACCAACCGAGAGAACCGCAGCCTTATGAGGATTGTCAAGCAAAATCGATTCAAGAATTTGGGTGAACTTCACAAGGAATGGACTGAGGCTGGGGTCAAGGCATCAAGAGCCACCACACACAGACGTGTCAAGGAATTTGGCTACAGTTGTCGTATTCTTCTTGTTAAGCCACTCCTGAACCACAGACAACGTCAGAGGCGTCTTACCTGGGCTAAGGAGAAGAAGTCCTCTTTTCAGATGAGAGCAAGTTTTGTATTTCATTTGGAAACCAAGGTCCTAGAGTCTGGAGGAAGGGTGGAGAAGCTCATAGCCCAAGTTGCTTGAAGTCCAGTGTTAAGTTTCCACAGTCTGTGATGATTTGGGGTGCAATGTCATCTGCTGATGTTGGTCCATTGTGTTTTTTGAAAACCAAAGTCACTGCAACCGTTTACCAAGAAATTTTGGAGCACTTCATGCTTCCTTCTGCTGACCAGCTTTTTAAAGATGCTGATTTCATTTTCCAGCAGGATTTGGCACCTGCCCACACTGCCAAAAGCACCAAAAGTTGGTTAAATGACCATGGTGTTGGTGTGCTTGACTGGCCAGCAAAGTCACCAGACCTGAACCCCATAGAGAATCTATGGGGTATTGTCAAGAGGAAAATGAGAAAAAAGAGACCAAAAAATGCAGATGAGCTGAAGGCCACTGTCAAAGAAACCTGGGCTTCCATTCCGCCTCAGCAGTGCCACAAACTGATCACCTCCATGCCACGCCGAATTGAGGCAGTAATTAAACCAAAAGGAGCCCCTACCAAGTACTGAGTACATATACAGCAAATGAACATACTTTCCAGAAGGCCAACAATTCACTAAAAATGTTTTTTTTTATTGGTCTTATGAAGTATTCTAATTTGTTGAGATAGTGAATTGGTGGGTTTTTGTTAAATGTGAGCCAAAATCATCACAATTAAAAGAACCAAAGACTTAAACTACTTCAGCCTGTGTGCATTGAATTTATTTAATACACAAGTTTCACAATTTGAGTTGAATTACTGAAATAAATGAACTTTTCCACGACATTCCAATCTATTGAGATGCACCTGTACTTCCTTATCAACACTGAAAAAGTCACAAGTCTAACAAGTTCATCTGTGAAACTATTTCTGACTGGCGTCACTCACCAAACAAGTTTGAATGGATTGAATTGATAGTTCAGCTTTTGTTTCTTTACATATGGTGTTCTTTTCAATTGTTTTGCTATGAAAGGTGTAAATAAGATAGCTAAAAATATCCTACTGTATTCGAACAACAAAAGCTTTACAATTTACAAGATAAATGCATAAACCTGTCTCTTCCAACTTCTCAAAAATCTTTTAAAATTTAAAGATTAAGTTTCTCAAGCCAGCATTTTACTCTTTATTTCATTATAAAACAATGTTGTACAGGCTATATTTTCAAGGATTTTACATTTTTACACTGACAACATTTGAACGAATATATTTAAGCCTTTTATTGGAATAGCCTAATTATCTATAAATCCGTAAAGTAGAAGTGATGAGCAGAAAAAAAGATGAAAAGAAAGAAGGAAACTCCTTGGCATTCACTACAAAGTACATTACCTTGTCTTTTTGTCCAAAATTACGACCACTTCTGTCAAGGCTGCAGTTCCATCCTCACTGCGCTGCATGGTGCAGCTGTCATTTAATGGGTGAGGGGAAGGAATGCGCATTCCAGGGCGTAACTTTGACGCCAAACCTGTTCCTTGAATAGAATGTCAGACGTGAGTCTCAGCAACACTTGACATAATCTCTGTTTTGCGAAATGGGACCGAGTACGATGCCTTCTTTATGTCTTCCATGTCGTATAATACATTTAATAAAAAATGTGAAGCCTAATATTGGGCCCTGACATGCACAAATGTTTGCAAAGTCAAGGATTCAAAAGTTTGAGCAACTTCGTGCTTTAATTTACTGAGTGTATTGACAGTGGAAATAGATTATAATTGACAGAAAGTAGATGATTCGCCTGTGTAACTAAAGAAATTAAACTGAAATCTTCTTCACTAAAAAATGTAAGGGGCAAAATAAAACCAAATATTTTTCTTCTAATAAATATAACTAATTGTAATAATTAATTAAATTATTAGCCTATAATAACCAACTGGTCGGAGAATGTGCATTTTGGTTGTTTATACTAAATATGTTTTGTTTTTTCTTCTGTTTTCTTCTCTGCCTTTCTCAATTAATCTGGCTATCCTCTGTACGTTAGCGCAGTTGCAGTAGATTTAAAATATAGCCTACGTCCATTAACACTGACAAAAAAAAAAAAAAGATGAGTTTGGTTTATTTACAATAAAAAAGAACATTGAGTACACGTTCCCATCAGTTCTTATCGCATCTGAAGTGTCTCATCTCTGCTGCCCCCTGTCGGACACACCTGACTGATCTCTTCACACCTGACTTGGGGCGGGGTCTGAGTGTTACGTCATCACTTATAAACGGTGTTGGACAAGAAGAGGTGAAATTAGGTAAATGTGATTTTTATTTTTCTTACAGATAATAGCGTGATTTTTCGGAACCTGCAAACCGGATTTTGCTAAGAGTGCACAGAGAAGGACATAATTTAAGGTAGGTCACAATGATAATATTGCTCAAAGTAGAGTAGCCTATTTGTGTTGCCAAGCATTAAACGTAGGTCAGGTTTAATTAAAAAGTTTAGAACATTTTCTCCACTGATGCGATGCCTATATCAAGTCTGATTGTAAGTGGGATAATATTTGGTTGACGCTTTTTTATGTAGCTACTAAATCAATAAACTCTTTTTTTCTTTATTTGTTGAGTATAACTAAATACTATTAATAAAAATGCGGTTTTTGCCTTCTGTTCAAATGATATAAAATGCATAATAATGAGGCAGAGTCTAAAAGAAAACGTAATGAGAGTAAAAGAAAGCTTTTATTTTTAAACGTGGACTTACAAACAAGTCTATCTTGTCTGACAGGTTTTTAATGACACAAGTGTACTTTTCCACAAGTCAGACATTCTGACGTGGGGGTTACGTCTAACAACAAATATTCTGTTTTCTAGAGTTGTTTTTTGTTGTTACCCATATATAGCCTACTGTATATTTTACTGGCTGCTGTTTTATGTGTGTTCGCTTTGTAATGAATTTATAGACCAAATATTTTTTAAACTTTTCAGTTCAATATTCCAGTCATGAGGGACAGACTTGGACATCTCCAGGCAGTATCACTGTCTAATGGCACTGCAGCAGACCATGAAACTGCCCAAGCTCTCTCTCCATCAGAAAACACAGACTGTGATGACCCTCCTCAGGACCCCAGCACCAACCCTGACATGGAAGCTGTCTTTGATGAGGCACAGGAGGCTCGCCGTCAGATTCAGTACATCCGCCTGGAAGTTAAGCGTCTCAAGGAGCGAAACTCACATATTTTTACAGGCACAGTCTGCTCTAGTGCTTCTAATACCTGTGACTCTAATGCTATTGCAGCTGACATCAAAACTCGTGGACAGGAGATGCTCATGCACCTTCGCAAGATGGATTCCCACAGGAAAGAGTTAGAGGAAAAGTATGGCGTCAATTCACCGGTGACGAGAATCGCCCGAACACAGTACGCCAGCATAAGCAACAGTTTCCGTGATGCCATGGTGGAGTACAATGATGCTGAGATGAGCCATAGGGAGTCCTGCAAGGCGTATATTCAAAGGCAGATGGAGATTGTGGGCAGAGAGGTCACAGGTGACCAGATCGAAGAGATGTTGGAGAGCGGTCAATGGAACGTCTTCAGCGAGAGCATGGTTTCAGAAGGTAAAACGGCACGGTCTGCACTCATCCAGATCGAGAGCCGACATACAGAACTGCTACAGTTGGAGAGACGCATTCAGAGCCTTCATGAGGTTTTTCTGGATGTGGCCATGTTAGTAGAAGAGCAGAGTTCAATGATAGACTACATTCACACCAATGTTCAGTCAACTGAGATGGAGGTCAGGGAGGTCCTTGTGAAGCTGGAGCGAGCCAAGAGACATGATAGAAGCAATCCGTTTAAGAAAATGTTCTTCTGGAAACATGGGGGGGGTGAAACCAGAGGTATCTCAAATATTTACATTTTGTTTATTATAAACATGCATTTTTACAGCTTGCAGTTGTGGCAAATAACTCATTTTGTGCCTTTGGAGATTTGGAAATCCTTTTTTCTGTGGTTTGCTCTTCATCAGATGATTATTCTTATGTAAAATATATCTTGTCAATATAACTGTACATTTTTTAGATAATAAGTTAGGTATTGGATGATGGTTAGTTGTAATGGATCCAACTATTTTATGTGTACACAAATCTTCTATCAGCTGTGTCTCATTTGCATTCATTCAAAGTTTTGTAGCATATGTCATAATTTAGAGTGTAATTTTGTTACCCTAATTAGATCCCATGTGCCTACCTCATGTGAAACATGATGTCCCCTGCTCACAACTATTAAAATAACACATGCCAGGATACAAAAAACTTTTCTGACTATACGGGAAAGAAAGTTGCTAAAAGGACGTTGCTATATAATACTTTTATTATTACTTTTATTATATTTTGTTCCAGGAACAACTGTGTTATGTATGGTGATGCGTAATAAACATGGAATAAACAGGAAGATGTAATGTAAATTCTGTTGGTTCACTAATACACTTCCGTTCAAAGGTTTGGGGTCAGACTTATTTTTTGAAAGAAATTAATGCTTTTATTAAGCAATGATTCATTCAATTAATCAAAGGTAACAGTAAACACATAAATAAATGTTTGAAAGGTTTTATTTC
Organism: Spinibarbus caldwelli; assembly: GCA_039654775.1. Lineage (NCBI taxonomy): Eukaryota > Metazoa > Chordata > Actinopteri > Cypriniformes > Cyprinidae > Spinibarbus > Spinibarbus caldwelli. Next base: position 19,118,052 of record CM077240.1, on the reverse strand, counting down.
CAATAAATGCTTCTTCTTTTTTTTACTTTAAACTTATCAAAGAATATTAAAAAATGTATCACAGTTTCCACAAAACATTAAGCAGCACAACTGTTTTCTACATTAATAATAAGAAATGTTTCTTGAGCAGCAAATCAGCATGTTAGAATGATTTCTGAAAGATCATGTGACACTTTAGACCTGTGTAATGGTTGCTGAAAATTCAGCTTTACCATCTCAGGAAAAAATCCATTTGGGTAACACTTTATTTTAAGGTGTCCTTGTTATACATGTTACATGTACTTACTATTATAATAACAATTAATTATGCATAATTACATGCAAGTAACCCTAAACCAAACCCTAAACCAAACCCTAACCATAAGTGCATGTAGTTAATTAACATTACTCAGTACTTAAATATATAATTACACTGTAACAAAGACACCTTAAAATAAAGTGTAACCTAGATTTGAAAATATATTTAATAGAAAACAGGTATTTTAAATGGTAAGACTCTAAACTTTTGAATGGTAGTGTACAGGCTGCTGTAGACTCAGACTTGCAAACACAAAGCACACATGAATGTGACTGCTGGAACTGGATCAGGATAGGTCAATCTGATGACACCAATTCACAGTGCAGTTCATACTTAAGTCGTTATGCTATATTATGCTACCTTTAATCATTCTGAATGACTGAAGATTCTACTCATGATTTGCTGACCTCTAACTCCTAGTGACATTCTTGTCAACAAAATGTATCACTTATTAAAACAACAAAACATATATTTTTTATTTTATTTAAAAAAATACAAATTTGTAATACGGATATGTAAAGAGAGAGAAAATAAGGTTACGAAAAGAGTTGCCCAATGCCATGTGAGGTCTTGTCTTGCTCAGACTTGTAATAATTATTCAGACGCTTCCTCCTTGGCTGCAGTATGCGCGCACGCGCAGTCGCTCTGTCGGGCACGCGCTAGTCCAGCTCTGCTCGAGATCACCTGAGCATCAGACAATACATACTGAGCGCGGTTTCTCATCCATGGGTTCGGGGAGCTAGTTTCTATCAGCGGCACAAGTGAAACGATAACGAGTTTTAAAAGTAATCCACGAAAAAACGATGGACCGCTGTGTGAAAGTGCTGTTTGGTAAGAATAAAACACGCTATTAAGTCTCTAAACCTAAATGCGACAAAACTTTTATTTTCTAAAACACGCTGAATGACTTTTGTGATATTAACAGTTTGGTTAATATCTATTGTCTTGGCGTTGATTTGTTTCCACGTGCTGCCGGTGTTTGGCCGCCAGCTGATGTAACTTCTGCCTCCCATTAGTCTTCGTCTATACACCCTTTTTAATATGAACTGCTTTGTGTGCGAATTCAGCTGCATATTAACATTGTGTTACTGTATGAATTCAAGTTTTATAACAAAAAAGTGACTTTTGTTTTAACTAAGGTTGAAAACATGTTACTTGTAGGTCAGTGTTACACTGAATGTCCTCATTTAACCCGCTCCCCTGGTGGGCGATCACGATACTGACATTATTTACAGATTCATGCAGTCAGTAGCTATCGGATTTTGCCACATTTAAAACAGGAAAAGCTTATTTTTTAAAAGACATGGAAATATATTGCTACACCAGTGAAATCTCTGTCGTACATGACGACCATCTCCAGTGTGAGAATAGAAATATAACGAATGTACAGGACAGCTTGTTTAATTAAATGGGTATTATAGTAAAGCTTTCAAAAAGCTGAGTTACACTAATTGAACTGTGTTCAGCAGTCTCCCCTGAAAGTCTTTAACAGATGGAAACTGTGTGGAATTTGTGTTTCATTGCCCAATCAAACCCTACAAGTGACCCCTATGCATCAATTTGATGTCTGTAAACAGAGTCAAAGGTCTGGTATCTGCTACAGAGGGTTAAAATGATTAATAAAGATGCCCTTGTAGCCAGCCTTACAAAGGATGCTTACAGTGATGCAATAGACTCCACGATAACACAAGATAAGTTTATCTGATGCTAGTCAAAATGTGTTGGCCAACCTGCTTAAAATTATTATAATCAGCTGAGCAAATAAGACTGATCACTATTTATTTATTTTGCCTTTATTTCTTTCTGTCATAGTTAAAAACAGGACACCAGTCTAGTTATGATTTGTGTGGCAGAGATGATGATATAAAGGTTTTAAACCTCATCTGGGCAGGCACAGGGAGAACTTGTGTTTAAGTGTTAAGAGAGGTTGAAGATCTACTTGGCTGTGGATGTAAAAAAATATATATATATTTTTGGTCATAGTAGCAATCATTGTGTTAATATTAATGATACATGTTTCGGTCTAAAACTTGCAGCTAATGCTCTGCTTTTATCTGAGTTCAAAGTCTGTGTTTCAGAGACTAAAAACTAAAAAGCAGAGAAGAACAGGCAAAATGATGGAGTGCTGTTTAATGCGTGGTCAAAATTGATTTTTGCCTACAGAGCAGTCGGGAATAGATAACTGAGTTGTGTAAAAAAAAAAATAATAAATAAAATAAAGAAATTAATGTACTAATTGAATTGGATGTGTCTTATGTTCATTCAATGAAAAGTTTTGTTCTCTTAGTGGAGGTTAATAAACACGCATAATAATACTTTTGATTAAATATTCTATGTGCTTTATTGTTAAATATGCACTCTGTGTCCATCTCATTTACAGTGACATTATTCAGAGGAGCAGAGAGGAGCTCAAAGCCATCAGAGAAACCAACCCAGGCCTCAAACCCACACTGGCTATCATACAGGTGTGTCTTTGTGTTTAGATCAGGGGAGTCAAACTCAGTTCCTGGAGGGCCGCAGCCCTGCAGAGTTTAGCTCCAACCCTAATTAAACACACCTGATCCAGCTAATCATGTCCTTCAGGCTAATTTGAAAACTACATGGTTTGTGTGTTGGAGCAGGGTTGGAGCTAAACTCTGCAGGGCTGCGGCCCTCCAGGAACTGAGTTTGACACCCCTGGTTAAGATAAAGAGTTGGAGAGCACTTGTGTGTATCTGTTGCTATGAGAATGAATCTCAGATACTAAAAGCTGGTTTGCTTTTACTTATGATAGGCTGGTGAAGATGATGGTTTGCTGGAGGTTAATAAGAAGATGGCTGGAAAGGTATAACTGTTTGTCTTCCCTTCTGTTCAACATACAATAAATAAATGGGTGCAAGTAACACAAATCTTTACATTATATTTTACATTACATTTTAGTAGATGGTTTGCTATTGATAAGATGAATGGGAAAATTAATAGCTTATACAGTGTTATATACCTGCTGATTTTGTATCCACACAGATCGGCTTGAACGTTATGCAGATTTGTCTTCCACGCCAGTGCACAGAGGAAGAGGTCAGTGATGCTGCAAATTCTGAAAAGCAAATTAGAGTTGCTTTTTTGATTAAACAGAAACTATCCTCTTTATTCTGCAGGTGATTGAGGAGATCTTGAGATTAAATGAGGATTCTCGTGTTCATGGCATGTTTTTACACCTTCCTCAGTTCTTCCTCTCCAAAAGTGTCCGTAATGCCATCAAGCCACAGAAAGATGTGGATGGGTAAGCTACAGTATTTTGGTTATATTCATATGTGTAACCAAAAACAACTTTTTGCCATAAGAGCCAATGGTGGTTGATTTGAGAATTTTTCTAGCTATGAATATTTCCCATCTGTCATGATATTGTATGGTATATGTAAGGGATAATCAACGTCTAGCCATGCATTAAAGGATTTTAAATGCACGACGTGGAGGCAAAGAACCGCCCGACACGAAGCAGAGTCTGTGAAAAAATTACGGTTATTTTCGTCAGTTACGGCTCCTTAGCACTAACATTCTGCTCGCTTCAAATCAGACACAGGGATGAAATAGTGCGGTAAGATCACATTTATTTGAATGAATTATAGCATTTATTTGAATTAATTACTGATCGAGAGAGAGAGAGAGAGTAGGAGAGATGCAACTGTGTCTGCGCGTCTCTCTACAAACAATCAAGCTGTGTTTAGTTACTTCAAAAATAGCGAGTTTACCACCTCATTGCTGAGGAATATAATGTAGCGATTTAGTATCTCTAGGGGCAGTGTTGACAAGTTTGTTTGTGTGTGTGTGCAGCGCAACCTGCGATCTCTCTCTCTCTCTCTCTCTCTCTCTCTCTCTCTCTCTCTCTCTCTCTCTCTCTCTCTCTCTCTCTGTGTGTGTGTGAGTGATGTGTTGATGTGTGTGGGTTTGTGTGCATCAATTAAAGCAGCGCATTAATATGGAACGGTGATTAAACTGACTTGGAACTACCTGTGCATTAAACGGTTTTAATGCATACCTGCCAGCCAATCAGAATCGAGTATTCAAACAGACCATGCAATAAATTAAAAATAATTTTATTCTTATGACTGGGAAGTTATTGGGAAACTATTCATTGTAGGATACTTTTAAATGTATTATAGATACATTTACTTTATTTAATTGAATAAAGTATAACAAGAAGTGTAATTTTGGGGTAGAAACTGAATGTTTTCCACACAAAGTCACATAGGCCTATATGTGTTTGCAGGGTCTCTGATCTTAATGTTGGCCATGTGGTGTTGGGGGATCAGAGAGACGGCTTTGCTTCACCTGTAGCTGGAGCTGTGCTGGAGATGCTTGCCAGGCACGGTGTGTATCTGTTTGTTTATGCATTTCGGCATGTTATTACATTTGTATTCCAAAGATGAAATGTTTCATAAACACTGCTAATTATACTAAATGGAGTGCTAAACAAATATCCATATTTATATGGGCCATTCTACAGAATTGGTGCAAACTGCTGTCCCACAACCAAAAAAACACACATTTAAAAAGCATTTAAGTATTCTAATCTTAGATGTTTATTAAGATCCTTCTATTCTCTTTTGAAACCCACAATAATATTTAAAATATTAGTAAGCGTATTATATATAAAATCATCATTTAATGGATACTTTCAGTTGGGAGGTGGCTGTCCCACAGCCATTGAGCTAGGTTCAAAAGTATCTAAAATTGTCACTACCAAAACATTTGGTGGAGTTTTGGTAGTGACATCTTTGTTTTTTTTGGTTGTTATCCCATATAATTGTCACTACCGAAACATGTCATAATTGTTTCGGTAGTAACAAAAGGGAACACATACTCCTCATATTTGGGGGAAATAAACAAAATTTTAGTACAGTTATGCAATTTTTTTTTTTTTTTTTTTTTTTTTTTTTTGTGATTGTGTTTTAGTATGCGAGTTAAAATTCTATAATGTGATGTGGTTGCTACCAAAGCATTACTGTCACTACGGAAAATGTGCTGTCACTACCGAAACATGATGTTTTGTCAAAAATAAAGTGTACTGAATTATCAACTAAGATGTTATGATAGTTTTTGTTTCAATGTATATTCAAACTAATGAATCCTTAACTTTGAAATCAGTGTGATCAAGTTTTTGCCTTTTACAAAGAAAAATTGGATTGAAAATACAACAAATCTCATAAATTACACTTGAAATATTGTTAAAAATTTAATTATTGATTTACTTTTAAAATAAAGTAATAAAATAGCCAAAAAATATATTTACAATCTAGATGTAAGCAAAATCTAATATAACCCCTCTAATGAAATTATTATTACTGTGTTTCGGTAGTGACCAATTTGGGGAGAGGACAAATATTCCAAAACTTTATGAAAATACAATATGAGAATTAACTGCACAGTTATTAGAAATGTGTACCTTGGATATTATACAATTTGCATACATATTTTTTGGAAAAATACACTTTTTTTTTTTTTTTTTTTTTTTTTTTTTTAATAAATATTATCACAATATAAAATAGCTGTTTTCTATTTTAAAATATAATTTATTCTTGTGATGCAAAGCTGAATTTTCGGCAGCCTTTACTTCAGTGCCACATAATCCTGCAGAAATCATTCTAATATGGTGATTTGGTGTTCAAGAAACATTTATTGTAAATGTTGAAAACAGCTGTTCTGCTTAATATTTTTGTGGAAACCATGATACTTTTTTCAGTATAGAGAAATTTCAAAAGTGCAGCTTTTATTTTAAATAGGATTTTTTTTTGTAACATGATAAATGTCTTTGCTGTCAATTTTGATCAATGTGTGCTTGCTGAATAAGTGTTAATTTCTGTCCAAAAATATCTTATATCTCATATTTTAGAATACTAGTATAATTTTTTTTTATTGTAGCATAATGTAATGTTGAGTTTATGGTGAATTGATTAGAGCCAGTTTAAATATACAGTGTTTACTTTTTTTTTGTAACACTCCTTTAGATGCCCCATTGATTGGTAAGATGGCAGTGCTGGTGGGTGTTGTGGGACCCCTGAAGGCAACTCTTCAATTTTTGTTGCAAAACAATGGCATGATGTTACAAACCTGCAGGTGGAGCTCAAAGCACTTGCAAAAACCGGTAAATTGATATTTATTTTTCAGGTTAGTTTTTGGTGTAGTTTGCTATTTTCATCAGCAGAGGGCAATGCTGCTTTTTTCAGGAGGGACATCTGGATAAATCTTATCAGGCATACACTAACTTTCTTTTTCTTTCTTTCTTTCAGGTCATGGATTCGGATGTGGTGATTTTGTTAGAGACTGACCACAAGGGCCTCCCACCCACTTGGTTAAGACCGGGGGTGGCAGTCATCAACCTCAGCTCAGCCCTAATGGAAGGTATGTTTTTTCAAAGTAAAGATATTAAGCCTGGCATTCATTATAACAACTGATTTTTACTTTACTATACATAAAGCATATAGATCCCTCATCCCTTCTTTACTTGAGAAGTGCCATTTGAGAATCGAGGAAACTATTATAATTGTAGTTCCATGGATGTGGAAGACAAGCATGTGATTCCTTTGAAGCCGATTAAGACTGGCACACAGTTTTCTTCACCTTTCATTACTTGCCATCTCCAGGAGACCTTAATGGATATAGAGGCCCATGCTATTTCCTCCATAACCCACAAATTCCATTAGTGTGGGAACATAATAAGACACCACTAATTGTATTTCACTTAGATGCTCAGTCCGGGCCAACTTTTCATACTTATGATCTTATTTCCTAGAACACCCTGACAGTTGGGAGCACAGGGCTGAAGCTAAATCTGATGCTGGAGTTGGGCCTCTAAGTGCTGCGCTAAGAATGCAGGTGAGAGGCCTGTTGTTGTTTCTTCTTTCTATTCAAGTCTTTAAAATAGGATCAATTCTATCAATTTAATATAAAACCTTAAAAACCCATGATTTACCAATTTAAAGATTAATTTATTTGACAGTTATAACTATTTGTAATTTATTAAAAAAAGTTGTTTTAAGTTTTTTTTTTGTTTTTTTTTTTTTTTTTAAATACACACACTACTATTCAAAAGTTGGGAATAAGTTTTTATTATTTTTTTAAAGGGGATCACCAAGGCTGCATTTATTTGGTCAATAAATAAATACTGTCAAATACATATAGTCAGTAATACTGTAAAATATTATTCCAATTTGAACTAATTGTTTTCTATTTGAATATATTGTAAAATGTAATTTATTCCTGGCATGGCAAAGCTGAATTTTCAGCATCCATTACTCCAGTGTCACATGATGATCCCTCAGAAATCCTTCTGATTTGCTGGTTTGAAAAACTGATCATTCTTACAGCAGAATTAAATTTTGTTTGCATCATTGAAACATTAATTTGATTTGAATTTGGTGATCAAGAAACTATTATTATTATCATTGTTGAAAACAGTTGTGCTGCTTAATATTTTTGTGCAGACAGGGTTTCAGGATTCTTCAACAAATAAAGTTAAAAAGAACTGCTTTTATTTGATATTGAAATTTTTTTTGTAACATTATAAAAAGTCACTTTTGATCAGTTCACTGTTTTGAACGGTAGTGTAATACCAAATCAAGTAGTTATTGCCAGTATGTTTTTTGTAGTTTATATTTGTGCACAGTTTGTGCACATAATTATGCAATGAGTGAAGTTGTCATTTTGAAGTGTTCACTGAGATGATTGTAGCTGTTGTTGTGATATGCCAGCATGTAGTGAGGAGCAGCAGGAGGTGGATACAAGAACAACAGTACCAGCCATGGAGGCTCCGCCCACTAAAATGCCAACCACTCTCACCTGTGCCTAGGTACGAGCAGCCTTGCCTTTTAGTTTCTACAGAATATGCATCACTCAGACCTTTTCTTGTTCATTTGTGCACAGGACTAATTGGTCTTTCCAACTGTCTTTTTGCATGTTTCTGTAACCCTCAGTGATATAGAGATCTCCAGGGCACAGACTCCCAAACCCATATCCCAGCTGGCTCAGGAGATTGGGCTGCTTCCAGAGGAGCTGGAGGCCTACGGGAACACCAAAGCCAAAGTCCATTTGTCCCTCCTCAACCGCCTCCAACATCAGCCTAATGGCAAATATGTCCTGGTGGCAGGGTGTGACATCAGTTTTTACTTTCATTGAAGTTTAAATCACGTCACATTACTTGTCTAAGGGTGTGTTTATGCTTGGAAGGTTTAGTTTGATTGGATTGCTTTGGTTTTTACTGTTCGGTACAGGTGTTGGAACCAGCAGATCTTTATTTGAATGCAAGAATTCCTGGCAATATTTTGACTCCTATGTATATTTTTTAGTGAGTACTAAGTTTTTAGTGAGTTTTAGGCTGGTTAAAAATACCACTATATATATGTACACACATGCAACGAGCACAATTAGTCTGACACACAGCATTGTTTTGGATATTTGGTAAGGTTGTTTTTTTTTTTTGTTTTTTTTTGTTTTTTTTTAAATAAAGATATCCAATCAGGTTATCACCTTATCCTTATGCTTTTTGTTTTGTATCTTTAGATTTAGTCTTAAAAAATGAATGAATGCTAAGCGAACCAGGATTAAATGTATAATTTTCTTTTTTGGTTCAGACCAAAAGAACTAAGAGATCCAAAGTACAAGTATGAACACACCCTGAAATGATCCGATACGAAAGCAATGAAACACATTTTTATTGAACAATGAAGTTGAACCAAAACTTTGACTTAATTTGTTGAACAGGTTTTAATCTGTAAATTTGATGACATTGGAAGGTTTTTCATCAGTTAATGGCAGATAGATTGATGACAGTCATTTTTGCATTGAAATAACTTAAGAGAAATAGGTTAAAAGCATTAAGGAAAACTTCAGGTCAATGTTTGTATGTTTTCACGCTCACGTCCGTGTACACGTTTGTACTCTGCCTCTAAATTCCTAGAGAGAGTGATTGGTGGGCCCAGGGATCTTATCTACTGCTGGCTCTTGAACCCACCAGGAGCCTCCCTTTCATCCGTGTGTGTGAAGCATGGCTCGGTCAGCTCCAAATGGGGCCCAGGGTCTCTTTCATGTGTGTGGGGAATGCACAGACCCCTGGCTTTATCAGCAACCCCTTCCCTCTCCTTAACTCTCCTTCTTTAAGTCCCGCTCTTTGTTCTGCCTACAGATGCTGTGAAGCAGCACTGGCCTCCCCACCCAGCCTACTCAATTACTGTCAGCCACTGGCATGCCTTTACTGCACTGCCAAAAGAGCCGCTCCACAAAGACTGAGAGAGAGGGAGGATGCTGATGGGGAGAGGGTTTGCCGGCAATCTAATGTAGTGAGATCAGAGGGAAAACGAAAAGAGAAAAGCAGAAGGATGAATAGATGTATAGTCACAACCTTCTCCCTTTAAATGTGGGAAAGCATGTGTTGATAATGTTCTCGGTCTGTTTTTCAGTATAACTCCCACCCCTCTGGGTGAGGGGAAGAGTACAGTGACCATAGGTCTTTCCCAGGCCCTCTCCGCTCATCTTAAGCTCAACTCTTTTGCTTGCCTGCGACAGCCTTCCCAAGGCCCAACGTTTGGTGTCAAAGGTGTGTTTTTGTGTGTTTGCTTTACCTTAGTTTAATATTGTAGTATATAGATAACAATAAGTAATGGAACAACATTTCAAGGTATCACAGATGCACTTCCTGAAGCTTGCTCCAAAATGTAGGCATTATATTTATGCAACTTTCTAAGATGCACTCATTTTAAGGCACTGTAACTTGTCCTTTGTAGAATAGGCAATGAGTTCAGTAAAACAAATAAATCCAAGACGATGGAAAAGGAGAGAAATGTTAATATAAATTTATCAATATTGAAAAATAATTAAAAATAAAATTAAACGCAGCTAATTATTGAAATATTTCATTTGAATTTATTGTAAATATACAAATAAAAAATATACATTGTGTGTATATATACACTGTAATTTTAAAATCAATTCATAATGTAATTTTATTATAATTACAATTTATCTATTTATTTATTATATTTTATATGTATGTATATGCTTTTTATATATTTATAGAATATATATATATATATATATATATATATATATATATATATGAATAAATATAGAGTTTCAAATCACTTGTAATGTTGTATGATAGTTAGGATGCTGCTCATTTTGGCAGTGCATAGCAAGGCAGTTCACCAGATTTTGGATCGAGCTCATGTCTGGCTTGTGTTTTCATTGCTGTGTGTTTGTCAGCCTGCTTCATTATTTTGTCTCCCTGCAGGAGGAGCGGCGGGTGGGGGATATGTGCAGGTCATTCCTATGGAGGAGGTGAGTGACTACAGACATCCTATCTCCCGCTATCACAAAGCCCTTTCCCTAGTATGCCACAACTGATGACAGCCGTTGAAAAACTCACACAGCCATTGAGACCAAGTAAAATAAAACGCAATGTCCAAAACTCTGAGACCACTGGTGAAAATGCTTTGGTTTTGTGATTTTCTAATTGAATTTTTTTTTTTTTCTCATAAGAAATTTCAATGGAAAAATAACATAATTCGGAATTTGTTATATGGTACGCCCGAATAACAGCATGCATGAAAATAATAAGGCTTTTTATTTCTAGTTTTATGTTATGTTTTTAATCCCATATTTTCTGTTATGTCAGACTTTTGGTCAACACTGAATGTGTTTGTGTGTATGTGTGAGAGCAGATACTGTCTTTATCAGAAGCTTCAGAAAACAGCTTACTCTCACTTTATTTATTTTTTTTTCCATTCAGTTTAATCTCCACCTCACAGGAGACATCCACGCTATAACTGCAGCCAATAATCTAGTGGCGGCAGCTATCGATGCCCGCATTCTCCATGAAGCTACTCAATCAGACAAGGTAAACAACTGCAATCATAATGTTTTGATTTCACACAGAGCGGTCTCCCTTGGATTTAATATTATGATTCATCAATAGTTAGTGTGTCATTAAAGAGTATTCTTTCTGATTCTATATTTGCGTATATCACTTCCTGATGCTTTAAGTATTCAGCTATAAGTTGTTTTTGTGTCTTTTAGGCCCTGTACAGCAGACTAGTGCCGTCTGTTAATGGCGTGAGATGTTTCTCTCCTATACAGATGGATCACCTACAAGTAAGTCCGGACAAGACTTTGTACCTCTGACCTTTTTAACTTTTGTTGCTTGTTAATACCATCATCATTTGACACATTAGAAGTTATTAGAGCAGTGGTTTTCAGCAAACTTCCAAGGGGGCCTCAAGATGACTTAACAAAGACAAAATAAGCATTAAAATAAACCAGAACTACTACATATGTCTGTCTTTAATGCATCCCTTCAGTTTCTTATTTTAATTCATCCTCTTTTTTTCATTGAAGAGGCAGGGCTTCATTGGTCTTAGAAAGAAAAATGTTAAATGTGTGATTTTTAGACCTGGAAAAAATATTTTGGTGTCCAGTATATAGGACTACATAGGACTTATCCAATAAATGGGAACCCTGAAGAACATTCACCTCTTAAAACATCTGGAAAACAAAAAATGTGGAATCCACATTGTGGACAATGGGGAGGTAAAACATGTTGAGAAGATCTGCACTAGAACGTGTAGAAATTTGGACGCAGTACATCAGATAACCAACAGGGGTCCTCATGTATCTACTGCGAAAATTAGCAATTCTTTCTTATAAGGCTGTAATTCACAGCAAGTCTAGCTGATAACGAGTTTCACTCTTTTTGTTTAAGTAAACAAGTCAAGTGTTGTGTTATGTTGGCTGTGACACAGATAAGCTGAGAGACTCCTCTAAACACAAACTGTTTATGTTTGCTCAGGACAGGCTGGGTTGACTTGCATTTTGGAAAGGCAAAGCTGGTAAATTTACAAGCGACGGCCAGTGATTCAGAGAGAAATCTAATTAAAAAGATAGTCTGAAAGATATTTATGATTGTACTGGGGCCTCCAATAGCAAAATATTTGCAATTTGGGAAAAATCTCCTAAATTATTCTTCTGAGTCAAGGCCAAAACTAACTGCAGTAATGAAAATGCTTTAATAGTAGGTTTGTTTCATATGAATGAACAGCTTTTTCATCATCATAATCACTGCACTTGTATCTGTCTCTTCCTCACCTATGTTTTCAGCGTCTTGGAATAAACAAATCTGACCCCAGTGACCTTACAACAGAAGAGGTCAGGGCATTTGTCCGTCTTGACCTTGACCCTGAAAAGGTCACATGGCAGAGAGGTAGGAGCTTGAGCAATTTAGATTGCTTTACTGTTCTGCATATGGTACGTTCTTACAAGAATCCCTCAATGCCTGATGAGTAACAGAAAGGGATTTAGAGATTGTGGTACAGGATATGTGATGCATAAGACAGTGAGCTGAAGCATGCAGGATGATGACACAATATATGTTCACTGGAATGCTATTGCCACATTTGACTCTTCTGTTTGAATTGGCTAATGGCAAAGCACTATAAACTAGCCATGTCATTACATCTGAGCAGTTTTTGAGAACTAGTCTCTCTTGAACACATGCAATAACGAGTCTACTCTTCGCACCTGGAAGGCATGCCAAATGTAGACCTTCTGCTTTTGGTTATGGCGCAGTGCTGTCTGATAGCTGCAATCACTGGGGGATGAGATTCAGCTGGATTGGGGTGTTTCCCGTTTTACTTGGGGCCGCCTGGGAACATCTGTTGCCTTTAGCCCTACATTCAGAAGACAGTGCTTCAGTGACTGATGGGGTATTTACTCTGTTGGTTCAAAAGTGCACACTAAGATGAGGGGCCTGGAAGATTAAGAACAGTTTTACATCTCACTCCCACTGCGAATGCGAATCTGTGTGTCTGAGAGGGTCTGACAATCCGTACAACTTTCTCAAAGTGATGTTCATTAATGTAATGTTTAAACCATTAAGGTTTCCCATGGTCCATTATGGGAAGATATCATTGTGAATAATGATGCTCGGATTACATTATCATGGTCTTTCCTTGTTTATTAATAACTCTTCAGATGAAACGTTTTGGCTGTGCTGTATGTTATGCTGTACTTCATGTACACGGTGTTCTCACAGATGGATGAATTGAAACAGATACTGGAGGAATACGAGAGACAGCCAGAAAGCAGACTAAACCACTGTTGTAATTTTTGTTATCCGTGACATGTTTAAAATGAGGCTTATAATAATTGTTCTGTTTCTATGAGAAAATAGCAGAGGGTTGAATTCTTTCCCTTACAACTTCCTGGCCCTTAGGGACTTGTGTTTGTGTCTCATACTGCACCCTCCTACATTCAGCTTGGCTGCAAGAAAAAAAAAAAAAACACAAATGCAAAAAGTCTTTGAGGAATGCATGCTTATTGCAAGGTTATGGTTTTGCTTGGCGTCCATCCCTCTGGGTCTCTTTAGGTCATTGATTTTTGGGATTCATTAGATTGCTTCATCTCCTCAGCAGTGACTGCAAAATCTGTTCAACTTGCAGCACTTAGCATCCAGCTGAGTTCCCTCATGACGTGATTCTCTCCAGCCATTGTCTTCAAACACAACTCTGCTACTCTTGAGCCAACCAATGTGATGTTATCACAACCTCATGAAAAAAAATATTGCTTTTATTAGAAAAAAAACCTACGTCTTGAAATGTTTCAACTGCAATAGGAAAAATTCACCCAGATATGAGAATTGTCATTGTCAACCTGTCAAATTAATAAAAAAAATTTTTTAATGGTATTGGACAGTTCACTCATTGAGGAACTTTGTCCTTCATACTTCACTCTCATTCCTCCAAATTGAGTTTTTAATAATGCACCAATCATGTTGACTACTTCTATGGTGCTTTTACAGTATGTCCTTTTATAGCTTGAAAGCTTCGCTTCCCATTTATTGTAGATCATTCAAAGTACATCCTTAATTTCTCCTTGTGTGTTTTAGAAAGAAAGTCATACAGGTTAGAAATGACATGAGAACTAGTAAATGACCACAAAATTTATATTTGGGTGAACTATCCTTAGGTAGAAGCACAGGCTTTTGATTCTTTGTTCTGTTTTTTCTTTTCCTCTTTCAAATAGTTGTTGATACCAATGACCGATTTTTGGGTAAGATCACTGTTGGCCAGGCTAACACAGAAAAGGCCATTCTCGCCAGGTACGTGCTTCAAACTTCTGATTCTATTAGCCAACATTTAAATGTGATGTGTAGAAGTTTTGTCACTTTTCCTCAATGATTATTTATCTCTCATTCTCCATCCCCCTCTCACTTTTATGTATATTTCCCAACTGGAATCTGTTAAGTCTTTCAGTATGTCAACGGCTATCAGAATTAATGACTTTTAAACCAAATCAAGCAGATAACAGTGTGCACCTCAATGGGAAACAGTCTAAATAAAAGCAAATGTTTCATAAAGGCGTTACTGCGCACATACTGTAGCAAAGACCCTCTGAGCTGGTCAATCATGTACTTACATTTGTCTCCCTCCCTCTATACCAAAACCTCTGAAATGTGCACTACAGCCTTGTATTTTGTTCTTGAGCAACATACAGTATACTATGTGTATTTTGGAAAGACAGTAGAAGCAAGTGTGTGTGTGAGTGTGTTTGAAATTTAAAAAAGCACTGAAGCATGTTTCCTCAGGCTTTGCAAACATTGACTTAGGGTAGATCGTCTCAGCAATCAGGGTGCTGTAAATGCAGTTAAATGGTAAGTAATGATGACACAAGTGGTGTGTATTAAGCGGCCCATCTCTCCAGATAGGGCATCTGGCCACCACTCCTCTGCTCCCAGCTGTTTTATTGGGGGAGTATTTATTGGCTGAGATTTAATCCAGGACAGCTTGGTTTTTTTACTCCAGCTGGGGTTGTCTTGGACACATGTGGGAGCAGTTTACTGTGTGTGATAAAGGACCAGACTTGGCAGATGTTGCGTGTCTGTGTTTCTGACAAATCTCTCCACTGCCTATAAAGTGACGACTCATTTTGATGGAAATCACCTAAATCATCACTGTGCTATGTTTGTGTGCTGGTCGGTATATGATTTTCCCCTCTCGTTTTTACAGACCCAGTTTGATATTGCGGTGGCCAGTGAGATCATGGCTATCCTTGTTCTGACAGATGGATTGGGTGATATGCGGGCCAGGCTGGGACGTATGGTTGTGGGCAGCAGCAGAAATGGCCAGCTGATCACTGCAGATGACTTGGTGTGTGTTTGTGTGTGAGAGAGAGGGAGCACTGTTAAAGGGATAGTTCACCCAAAATTTAAAATTCTGTCATTAATTACTCACCCTTATGTTGTTTTTGTTCATCTTTGGAAAACAAATTAAGATATTTTTTTATGAAATCTGAGAGCTCTCTGACCCTCCATAGACAGCAAGGGAACTACCACAGCAAGGGAACTACCAAGGGAACTAGTGAGGACATCGTTAAAATAGTCCATGTGACATCAGTGGTTCAACCTTAACTTAAAGGGATAGTTCACCCAAAAATGTAAATTCTGTCATTAATTACTCACCCTGATGTCGTTCCAAACCCGTAAGACATCTGTTCATCTTTGGAACACAAATTAAGATATTTTTGATGGAATCTAACAGCTCTCAGACCCTCCATAGACAGCAAGGGTCCTTACATGATCAAGGTCCAGAAACGTAGCAAGGAGATCAGTAAAATAATCCATGTGACATCAGGGGTTCAACTGTAATTTTATGAAGCTACGAGAATACTTTTTGTGCGCAAAAGAAAAAAAAACCCAGACTTTATTCTAATTCGTCTCCTCCGTGTCACCCGTAGTGCCATTTTGGAGAATATCCGCTGGACGGAAACTGCATACGCTCTTCTGTGTCAGCCGCATTCCAGATGCGCTGTTTTCGTTCAAATCAAAGCGTAAATATACGTAGAAGTCGTATCCGTGCGGTGTGGCTGATACAGAAGAGCGTACGCAGTTTGCATCCAGTGGATATTCTCCAAAATGGCGCTACGCTGACGTAGAGGAGACGAACTGTTGAATAAAGTCGTTATTTTTGTTTTTTTCACACAAAGTATTCTCGCAGCTTTGTAAAATTACAGTTGAACCCCTGATGTCACATAGATTATTTTACTGATCTCCTTGCTACGTTTCTGGACCTTGATCGTGTAAGGACCCTTGCTGTCTATGGGAGGGTCTGAGAGCTGTCAGATTCAATCAAAAATATCTTAATTTGTGTTCCGAAGATGAACGAAGGTCTTGCAGGTTTGGAATGATGTGAGGGCAAGTCATTAATGACAATTTTCATTTTGGGTGAACTATCCCTTTAACTACTTATGAATTGAGCAAAAGTCACTGTAAAATTTATTTTTCAAATGAATTATGTTTTTGAAAGATCTATTCATCAAGGAATCCTTAAAAAAAATAATTCTTCTTCTTTTTTTGATAATTCTTTTCCAAAAAAGTTTTTCCCAAAATAAACACTGTTTTCAGCTCAACACTGGAGTAATCGTTGCTGAAAATTCAGCTTTGCCATCAAAGGGATAAATTACATTTTAAAATGGTATAATAAAAACAATTTTCAAATGGTAATATTTAACAACATTACTGTTTTTACTGTATTTTTGATCAAATGCTGTCTTGGTGAGTGTAAGAGACTTTTTTTCTAAAACGTTTAAAAAAAATTCTTATCTATAATCTTACACTATTTGTGTGTATATAAACAATGATTACTAAATATTTTTAATTTATATTTAGATATAATTAAAATATAATGTTCATGATGTCTAGGTTACAAAAACAGCAGTGTGAGTTGACTGAGAATTCACAAATGTTCACAAAAGAAATATTGAAATTATTGTGAATATATATAGTTTACATTTATGTAAACCTATGCAATATTTAAATCTAAGTTAAATGTAAATGATGTGTATTTGTATTAAACTTAAACTGTAAGCAATATGAAAAACAGGATATTTAGTCATTAATCGCGAATCATCGGTCAATTTCATTATTGTGACAGACTGACAGCCCTATCATAGAAACATTGGTCAACTGCTATGAACAATATATTCTGACATTTCTTTTCTCTTTGGTTTTCTTAGGGTGTAACCGGGGCTTTGGCAGTCCTCATGAAAGATGCTATCAAACCCACACTGATGCAGACACTGGAGGTGAGACCTCTTCCCTGTTCCTGCACCCCAAACTCTCGGTATCTTTTACACAGTCGCTCGCTTGTGTGCTATTTTTCTTATTCTGTCCCACACACATGCACCCATAACTGTCCTATCTTGATGGAAACTCCCAAACTTGATACTCTCAGCATTGGTGAAGTGATAGGATATTCGAGGCATGACACAGAAAACACACACTCGTACAGTAATATGCACATCTGGTTTTGGTTTTGGCTCAGTGGGAGTGTGTCTCTGTCTTTCACTATCACACCCTGAACGCCACGAGAAAACTGGAAATGAGAAATAGACAGTGGTGAAAAGCCTGATTGTTGGAATGCCTTTCATCTTTATGGCTTTAAAACATGCTAATGACTAGTGATTGAGGTTTAGTGTGTACAGGCGTATGTTTTGCGTGTGAGATGCACAAAAGTTGAAAGTTTGTAGAGAGGGCCACAGAATTGCTTTGTGAAACCTTTCCTGTCTGGTTTCCTGTTTCTCTTGTGAGGAGGAATCGTATCAAAACGAACCAGGCAACAAAGGGTTGTGGGAATTGTCTGTTTTCATGGTGCTATAATGTCCCTGTTGTGATTGGGATGTATGTGTGTGAAAGCGTGAGAGAGGAAGTGTGTGAATGACTGAACAAGAGGACGTGCATGTGTTCACAGATGGATCTAAGCCTGTTTGATATAGACTAAAAATGTGAGATTTGTCGAGATTGTTAGGAGAAAATGTGTCATTAGCTGCACTTGAGGGACAAAATTGTCCCCAGAAGTTGTTTAAATGTAACGACATTCAAGGACTTCCCAAGTATTTATTCACTTCGCTATAAAAATGTGAAGAGTATTTTTTCATGGGTAGGGTTAGTCTTTAGTATTCATAATTTTACTGTTTTATATATGTATAAAACAGTATGCTGCTATTTAGGTTTGCTTGGCCAAGTAAACCACTTGTTTTTGTCATGCAGAAAACAAATAATTAAATAAACAGTCAACTGTATATATGTTGACCATATTCACTAATGTTCAAAAGGGTCAGTAAGAGTTTTATATAAGAAAGAGAGTTCTTTCAAAAATGATGCATTAAAGTGCCCCTATTATGGACTTTTGAAAATTTCCTTTCATGCAGTGTGTAACACAGCTCTAAGTGAATGAAAACATTCTGCAAAGTTTTAAATCTGAAAGTGCACCGTGTATAAAGTTATTGTCTCTCAAAAGAAAGAGTCGACTCTGAATCATTGAAATGAGTCGTTTTTAAAACGAATCCCAAACCGTTTCATGTTGACGTCAACATGGAACATTAGCATATTGCCGCCCACTTGTTGCCCGCAAACTTGATTTTCGCTTTGGTCTGAATTAAAAAATGCAAATTCATTCTTTGCCACTAGGTGCCACTTTTGGAGCTTTAAAAATAGCTGTTTCCCCGGTAACAGCTTTACACAAAGCAGCACTGCTCTCACAAACACTAATGGACCAATCACCGCAGATTAGCGTCACGCAAAGGAGGGGTTTGGAAAAATGAATCGTTGAGCGAATCGTTTGGGAGTCGTTGAGCAAATAAGGTAAAAATAAATGCATATTATACGAAAATAAAAGTGTTTTTTGACCTTGCATGCATGTCAACCTGTTGTTGGGGACTCCCAAAACCAAAATATGAACCTTTCATAACCCATAATAGGGGCACTTTAAATTGATCAAATGTGACAGTAATGACTTTTACATTGTTACATAAAGTTTCCTTTTCAAATATAAGCTGTTCTTTTGAATTAATCAAAGAATCCTTAAAATCTGCCATAGTTTCTACAAAAAAATTATAATAATATAGCTCAAAGTTTTTTTCAGCATTGATAATGATTGCGAATAATTTATTCAGCTTTACCATCACAGGAATAAATTACATTTTAAAACGTGTTAAGAAAGAAAACGGGTATTTTAAAGTGTAATATTTCACAATATTACTGTTTAACTGTATTTTTGTTCAAAAAATGTATCCTTGGTTAGCATGAAAACTTTTGAATGTAGTGTATTGACCCAATATTTTGTTACATGTGTGCATTGGCGTTGTGATACATTTACAAAACTATTAATAAAGTTATTACTATTAATAAGAATAATTAAATCAATGTACTAGTTTAAAAAAAATGGAAGTCATACAGAGTCAATAAGTAACAAAATAAGATAATTTTTGCCTGTTAAATAAGCAAAACCACCCTGTTCCCTTTCGCTGTGCTCACTTGGTTTTTCCTGTTTTCTAACTTTCCTGGCATTGGCATGTCAAATCTCTTCTCTTTTCCACACTCACAGGGCAAAGGGCTCCAATCTTTCCTATTCCATTTTTTTGATATTATAGTTTTTTTATTTCTGCAAAACTTTTCCAGAGGACAGTTCACTAGAAAACCATGCACTCTTTCCATTCACAGTCACACACAAAGACCATCACTCGTGCTTTCATATTGACTTCTTGATAGGCTGCCAGATATGTCCACTTTGTGAGCAAATTTGATGCAGTAAATTGATTTGTTGAATTTTTTTGCAAATGGAGCAAAGTTCCTTGACCTTCAGAATGATTGATTTGGTTGTTTTTAAACCTGGTAAAAGTATTTAGGTTATAATGAGCTACACATTGTCAAAATCAATGTACAGTTAATGTTTATCACATTTCATCACATTTATATGAGGGTTCTTAAAGGCTTGTAGATCAAAACTTCAAATAAATGCAGAACACATTAATGTTTTGATCAACAATGGAAAAAAAAAATGTAGTGATAGTAGAAAATGTAGACTATCACAAACTAAATATCAAAATACAAATTGATCGATTTGATTAAATGAAGCACTCAATATACCTCTGGCAGGCTTGTGTAGCTAATAAGGTCATGTCTCAAAGTGAACTTGGTTCACGCACCTCACTTGACTCATTTTTGGCCTTTTGAGTTTTAAAGGTGGTGTGTTAATGTTGAATATTTTGTAATGTTTAGTATATATGAGCACCTGCAGAGGCAGTGAATGAAAGATGCTGGGATGTAGTGATAAAAGTTTAGGTAAATAAAGGAAGGTGTTCTCATTCCATTTGATGGAGAGCTCATTTTTTTTTAACAGGTTATGCATCCTTTTCCTGAATTTAAATGACTTCACCATCACTCCGTTCTTTGTTTTGTATGTACTCCCTTTTCCATCTTCCTGCACTCTCTCCTTCCTGTGCCGTCAGCTGCCAGTGTCACTTTTCAGTGTTTGGGAAGTTACAGAGGACCTCAGGGTCATCAGTTCAAAACTCATATTTTCACAGAGCTTTAAATGCTTTCTGGCTGTTGATGATGAAACTGACTTGTATAAATTTTATTGTTGCTGAATATAAAATGGTGCTAACAAATTAAATCTCAACCACATGTTTTACGAAAAATTGACCACTTAAATCCTACATCACCAGCTCTTAATTTCAAATTTCTACAGTAATTTTCATTTAATCTTGAGGCACAGCTGCTAATGTGTGATATTTTGAGATGCAGGTATGACTTGAATGGTTTGCATTGATGTTGTTTATGTCTTTGTCATGTCAGGGCACTCCAGTGTTTGTGCATGCTGGACCTTTTGCTAACATCGCCCATGGAAACTCCTCTATCTTGGCAGACAAGTTGGCTCTTAAACTAGTTGGAGAAGAGGGATTTGTCTGTGAGTGCACACACATACAGTATACACACACACACAAACAAACATTCGGTAGCACACACACTGCATCTGCTTTTTATAGTCGTACATTCATTGACCAGAGACAAAGGCTATGTTGGGGGTAAGTTAGAACAACAGTAGAGTTGTTCTCTGGTTCAAATCAGACTCCTGCTTACAAAGAACTGGCGTCATGCAAAATTTGATGCCTCCCACAGAATCTTAATATGCTTGAACCACAAAAGGTAGCCGTTTGTAATGCCTGTTTAAAAACACATTCATCATATCTTGGTCTAATAAAATAGCCTTTTAAAAATGATTCTCTGTATATAAATCTATAAACTTTATTTTAAAGGTGCCATAGAATGCATTGATACAATATTTTAAATTATTCTCTGATATCTACATAGAAGGTATGTGGCTTATGTAAGGGCAAAAAATCTCCAGAAACGGTTTTACATGTACATTTACACCCCTAGGATTTCTCCCTAGAATGAAATGGTCTGTTATTGGCTTATTTGGAAGGGTCATGAATGATAATGTTGAGCTCTGCTCTGATTGGCTGTTTCACAGTGCAGCTCTGCTCTGATTGGCTGTTTTACAGTGCAGCTCATTTCAGTATCTCACAGCAGGAAGGAAACACAGGGAGGAAAATATATATTTCAATACTTTCTCTCGCAGTTATATCCTCGGGTAATTATACTGTATATAAAATGCGGGCATTAGGGAGCCGCTATTAATATGCGGGGGACTGAAACTGTTTTCAAATGCAAGATCGCTTTTTACTTTCACTTTCGCTTTCGAGATTCGCGATCACATGTACTCTGTTTATACTATGGAGCGGCAGTACTTACCACACATTTTACAAGATCAGATGCTTGTCAGTGGTGCTCAGGATCTGTAAATCATTCGCCATCATCCTCAGTCATCTCTCCTTACTCTGTTTATGTGGTAAGTGAAATCTTATGTACTGCAATGTAACAGGCTACCGCTAGCAAGGAGCTAACCATGTCCCTTTAGTGGCTCGCATTATTTTATTAGTACGTGTTATTTGCTTTCCGTGCCTTTCTGAATACAGACACCAATCCCTGCACTTCACATCTCCTGCACAGCCTGGAAAATAACATTTATTTCCATGATCTGCCATTTCCGCTGTTGTCCTCGCTTGTTTCTTCACAATACCTGCAGAACTTCTGATGGTTCGGCTGGCGGCTGGCCTAGAACATGGGCGGGTATATGCAAATGTTGGGGGCGTAACTATTAGTGATCCCGACTGTTACGTCACAGTCGGTGTTATGTTCTGATTCGCCTATTTTTCAGTGGTCTTTTTTTTTTTTTTATTCACAAGATTTACATAAGGAGGAGGAAACAATAGTGTTTGAGGCTCACGGTATGTCATTTCCATGTACAGAACTCTTATTATTCAACTATGCCAAGGTAAATACAGTTTTCCATTCTATGACACCTTTAAGCAAGGCAGTTCTGTTTTTCTGAAACTAATAATTAAATTTAGAATAGAATTTACATGATTTTTATATGGTACTTAAAATATTTAAAAATATGTAAAACATTACTGTTTAGAAGTTAATATGATTTTTTTTTTTAAAGTCCTATGTATGATATTTGATCAAAACCTCATTAATATTGTGTAATATTACAATTTTGAAATGTATTCAATTAGAAAAGTTATTTTAAATGTAATTTATTGTGATGAAGGCTGAATTTCTCCAGTCTTTAGTGTCACATGATCTTATATATATCTCATTCTAATATATTGATCTGGTGCTCAAGAAGCATTTCTTATTATTATCAATGTTGAAAACAGTTGTGCTGCTTAATATTTTTGTGGAAACCATGATAGACTTTTATAGGAAAAGTGTTTTTTTTTTTTAATTTTTTTATAAATGTCTTTACTGTCACTTTTGATCAATTCAATGCATTCTTACTGAATAAAAATAATTTCTTAAAAAAAAAAAAACTTATCCCAAGTTTTGACACAAGTAGCAACTTGCATTAGGGTATTTTCTAGACTTAAAGGCTAATCAGTGTTAGACTAAGTGGTATGTCTAAGTAGCTACTTGGCTAGTGGAATGTATTGCTGTTATGCTAAACTCTTGGGGACGGGGGACTGGTTTAATTTAACCATTTATAGCTTTGGTTATATAAAATGTGACCATTTAGGATGTGTTAATTGACCAATTTTTTTTGACAACTTTCAAATTGAAGGGAAATAATATTCTATAAGGATATAGAATTTGTCTCAACACTGGATTCTTTATTAAAATGTTTGTTTATTTATTTATTTATTTATTTATTAAAAACTGAACCCAACTAATCCTCGCAGTGTCAGCACACCTGAACAAAAGTGCGTTGCAAAACACACACGCTCACTATCTTGCCATCTCTCCTTCACTTTATCACTTCCTCTCTCCATTTTGCTCTCATTCCTTTGTTCCTCGCTATCCTTTTTATTCTCTATCCCTCCCCTGCCCAGCGACATGCCCCAGACACTAAAAGAATGCTGGGAATGGCGGAGGCCCTATGGTCCACACTAAGAGCAGTGTAAGCTTCACCCCCTCATTTAAGGACAAGCTGAAGTGTGTGAGCCCAATGAAAACACTGCCTACCAAACCAAGCCAAGCTGTGCTGAGTTACAGCTTCTAGAATTTCTGTTACTTTTAGTTTCTGCCAGCATGTAAATAGTAAATTCTTCTGAAAAGGCTGCATGATTAATCTAAATATTACCGAAATCACAATATGGCTTAGTGCGATTATCAAGTTGCAAAGGCTGTGATTTTAATTAAAGGGGTCCTATTATGCTTTTTCACTTTTTGAATTTTAGTCAGTGTGTATGTTTGGGCATAATAATAATAATAATAATAATAATTTTTTACATTTTATGTAGCGCTTTTCTGGGCACTCAAAGCTCTTTACATAGAAAGGGGGAATCTCCTCAACCACCACCAATGTGCAGCATCCACCTGGATGATGCGACGGCAGCCATATTGTGCCAGAATGCCCACCACACACCAGCTTATTGGTAGAGAGGAGACAGTGATGAAGCCAATCAGCGTATGGGGATGATTAGGAGGCCATGATGGTCAGAGGCCAATGGGGAAATTTGGCCAGGATGCCGGGTTTACACCCCTACTCTTTTTCGAAGGACATCTTGGGATTTTTAATGACCACAGAGAGTCAGAACCTCGGTTTAACGTCTCATCTGAAGCACGGTGCTTTTTACAGTATAGTGTCCCCGTCACTATACTGAGGTGTTAAGACCCACACAGACCACAGGGTGATCACCCCCTGCTGGCCTCACTAACACCTCTTGCAGCAGCAACCTACTTTTCCCAAGAGGTCTCCCGTCCAGGTACTGACCAGGCTTAACCCTGCTTAGCTTCAGTGGGCAACCAGTCTTGGGCTACAGGGTGATATGGCTGTAAAAAAAGATCTACAAAGTTACAAATCTCAAACAAGTCCACTCCAAAGGGACATATTTCATTTTTTAAAAATCCCTTTTCAAGAACTACAACGAACGGCTCGTTTGGACTACAAAATTGATTTCCGGTGTTTGTGACATCGCAAAACGGTCCATTAGAATATCATTAAAATAATTCCCGTGCTTGCTAGTTCCAGAAGCGAAGGTGGCCTTTTTTTTTAAATTTATTTATTTTATTTTTGTTTGTACTTCGCAGATACTGTAAACCCCTTTAAAGTAAATTGGTTGAGAAGATGCCTTATGAATCCAATGTCACTGTGTTTTTTTTTTTTTTATTCCAAATAAGATATTTGACCAGCTTGGTGGCCTATCTTTCTTACTAAAGTGTAATTTCTTGCCTAGCAAGCTACCTATTTCCTTATCTAACTTCCATCAGCAATGCCTTCTTTCGTGGAAATTTTGTCCATGGTTTCTCCCCCCACAAAGCTCTCCTTTGGAATAATGCTGATATAACTGTTAGAAATAAGACACTTTTTTTTTTTTTTTTTTTTTCCTCTAGATGGTTTAATAATAACTTGAATTGTATTTTATCTGTGTTTGATGATTTTGGTAATATTTTAACTTACAAACAATTTATGAATCTCCATAATTTTCCACTCCCACCAAAGGAATATAATACTTTGATGAGAGCCATCTCAGTAGGCTTAACCCAGTTAATTAAAAGTCACCTTAAATTCATTCAATAGAGTTTATCCGGCTTTATGTTTGGGTGGTATTGATATTTTACAAAATATTTCAGGACAAAATATTTCAGACAAAGAGAAAGATTACTGCAAGAGGGAAATTCTACTGGGGTTCCTTTATAACAAATATAAATTGGAGAAAGGTCTGGCTTTTGCCAAGTAAATTTTGTATATCTAACAAAGTTAAACAGATTCATTATAAAATCCTTCAGAAAATTTATCCCGTTAATTTGTCTATTTCTGAATATTCTGATGTTGATGAGTCTTGGTCGTCTTATGGTTTTGTTGAGGAAACAGCTGCCCATTTGTTTTTTGATTGTAGTATTACCAACAAATTATGGGGTGACTTAAGCACCTATGTTTCTAACCTTACAAATGTGACCCATACCTTCGTCCTCAAAGATGTTATTTTTTATGAAAATCCAAAGCTATTATCTGCTGAATATGTTGTTAATTTTCTTATATTGAATGCAAAATTCTTCATTCATAAGCAAAAATGGCTTAAATTTCCTTTGTCTTTCCCCCTTTTTCTCTCTGAATTAGATTTTTTTTTTTTTTTTTTTTTTTTAAAGTTATTACACATCCACCTGAATAATTATGTAAATGTTACAATTATGAAAACGTTTTTATAAATTGCTGACAGTACAATACAGTACATTTTACATTGTCATTTAGCAGACGCCTACAGGACAATGATGTAATCTGCAGAATTTACACTTAAATTATGAGACTTAGACAGTGTTTCCCATACATTGATTTATTTGTGGCAGCCGCCACAATATCAAAACTGACCGCTACAAATACATTTTCCAAAAGGCTTTGACTTCGTTGAATAAACATGAGCACTGCACGTTTCAAAATTGAAACACGGTGCGGGTGTTTTTATATCACTGTATTTCTGAAGGAAACCGACTGTCTTCAGAAAAATTATGCATGTAATTTTCATTTCATCTTGCATGTAATGTCTGATAAAGCAGCGTTTGTGAGCGGAGCTCTGCTTTGTGTACAGCGTTACCGGGGAAACCTCGATCTCTACCCTCCAACAGCGCCTCCTGCTGGCAGAGAATGAATTTGCATATATATGCCGCCACAAATACAGTGTCTGGGAAACACTGGACTATGGTATAAATAAATTCAACTATATAACAGTTTCACTGCAATTCATGTTATAATGTTAGAATTAAAGAACAATAAACATAATACATATTACCTTTGCACTTATCTGTACATAGTAACTGCAGTTATTTTAAGCGGTTGTTGACATCCCATCTAAAATGTGATTTAGCCAAAAAAAAACAAAAAAACAATAACGTTACCGCTCTAATGTCTTGCAATATTCATGCATGCAAAGGTTCTGCACGATCCTCTTGTTCGATCTTCTCGGGGTCTGAATCCGGCTCAAATTGATATGGCAATAATGACGCTATCCGGAACTTGCTGTTTTGGCAAGGGCCGGGGCAGTACCGAAACGCTATCTAAGCTGTTCCCCAATCACAACGCACTGGGACAGCTAACCAATCACAACACGTTTCGTTTTCCGGAAGGCCTTCATCAAACCCAGAACTAATCGAGCCGTTTGTGTCAGGCTGGGGAGAAAGGTATTGTAATAATGTAAATTATATGAAAAATAATCATGAGAGCATGTTCTAGTACACCCCCAAAACCAAATCAAGTCTTTGTAAAAGAGCATAATAGGACCCCTTTAAACATATGTGCTGCATATTGTAGAGTGAAGCGCGGCACTGGGTTTTTATTCACACGTAGCTCATAACACTGTTTCAGCATCTCAGCAGCTCGGTTCACAGCAACGGCTGCTCCATCTCTGCATCTCCTCTGCCAACTATCTTCCCACAGTTTTAATGAGAAGTCTTTATAAACTGGCTGTTGACAACAATGAAAGCTATTTTCCTTCAAAATAAAATAAAAATTTGATGGTTTAACTTTTGAAAGTGAAGAAATTAAGACGGTGATAAATATATTGTAATTTTACTGCAGCAATTATTTTTTTGTTTTACAGTGAAGTATTAAAACAATAATGTTTCTAATTTGAATGTTTTAATAATAGTCATTATTATATCTTATTACATCTTTTTGAGCAATAACAATTAGATTTTTTTTCCTTCCCTCTCGAACTGTGCAGCCCTAGAAACTTTACTAGAGGCCCCTGTGGAGGACAGTAAAAAATGAATTGTTTGATTTACTGTATTACGAAAGACAAGCAGCTCTGTCTTGTGTTTGAATTCAAAGAAGTCCATATTAGACTTGGAGCATCAGCCTCAACAAACAGCAGGAATGCTTGGGAGTTGTTGACTTTTGCAAAATATCAGTGAAGGAGGGGGACGTGTGTATGCATTACCTGATGCCAAGATATGTGTGGTATGTAGTGTTTTTGCTGTGGGTGAGAGGGAAGACGCTGCCGCTTGTGTATAATCAGCTGATTATAGACAACAGAAGTGCTTCACAGGAAAACCACCGCAGTACTCAGGAATACCAGAGCAGCATGTTAGTAACCTTTAGTCTGCTCAAACCAAAATCACTGCGCCCATGCCTCAGACTCACAGATGGTCTGATAACTGAATTCTTTGAAAGTTCCTGAAGGGCAATTACAATCTCCCACCTCACATTGCCTTTGTAAATCTGTACCTGACTGGTGTGTGGGCGACACAAGGCCTGGTGATGTACACTCATTTAGAGCAAGTCTCATATATGACAGTTTAGTTTATTACAGCATCTGGTCGTCCCAAGGTCATGAGCACTGCCTCCAGGATATTCTGTGGTTTTTGGCCTTTTTCACACAAACACAGATTGTGCTTTCATATGCGTTTCTTCTGTGAGTCTATACACAAAATAAAATGATTTCTGAGTTATTAAAATGAGTATTATATGGTTGTCAGTATTATACAGTAGGAAACAAGCCATTCAATTTTGCGTTTTAAGTGCTTTGCACCTCCTTTTCATCCTTCCTTCCTTTCTAAACCTACCTTCATTCCTTCCTTTCCTTCCTAAATAATTTTTTTCCCCTAAACATTACTACCTTCCTTTTTCTGTACATACTGTACTTACCTACCTTCCTTCCTAAACATACTTTCCTACCTTACTTTCTTCCTTCCTTAAACATTCCATCCTTCTTTCTAAACAGTTATTCCTTTATTCATTTCTTCCTAATCTTGTTTTACTGCATTCTGCCTTTCCTTCCTAAACATTCCCTAATATTTGTTTTCTTTCCAGGCATTCCTTCCTTATTACTTGCCTTTCTCCTTTCCTTTCTTCCTTCCTAAATGTTCCTTCCTTCCTTTGCAGTCCTTCCTTTCTTCCTTCCTGTTTGTTCGGTCCCACCTTCCATTCTTCCTTCATGGCTTCCTTTCTTCCTTCCTAAACATTCCTTCCTTCCTGCCTTATTTCCTGCATTTCTTCCTTCATGGCTTCCTCCTTTCCTGTCTTGCTGCTTCTTTTCTTCTTTCTTTACTAATTATTCCTTCCTTCTGTCCTAAATATACCTTCTCTCCCCTAAACTTATTCAGCCTCCTTTGACATGCTGTCAAAATGAAAGCATGAGATTTCTTAAATTCTGTTTAAACATTTGTGACCCTTGGGCACAAAACCAGTCATAAGTAGCACGGGTATATTTGTAGCAATAGCCAACAATACGTTGTATAGGTCAAAATTGTTTTTTTTTTTTTATGCCAAAAATCATTAGGATATTAAGTAAAGATCATGTTCCATGAAGATATTTTGTAAATTTCCTACCATAAATATCAAAACTTAATTTTTGATTAGTAATATGCATTAAGAACTTCATTTGGACAACTTTAAAGGCAATTTTCTCAATATTTTGATTTTTTTTTTTTTTTTTTTTTTTACACCCTCAGATTCCAGATTTTCAAATAGTTGTTTCTCAACCAAATATTGTCCTATCCTAACAAACCATACATCAATGGAGAACTTATTTATTCAACTTTCATATGATGTATAAATCTCAATTTCAAAAAATTAACCCTTATGACTGGTTTTGTTGTCCAGGGTCACATTTGTGCATCTTTTCCTCTTATGGTAATTTAAAGTACTTAAAGTTAACTGTAGGTGACTGAGACCTGATGCATGTGCGACTGAACAAAAGACTTATCTTCAGGAGATTACCTTCGCTCAAAACCGAATATCAGACCGCCACACACACAAACACACACTCACACAAACATGCAGAGCCTCAGAAAATATGCCAGACCTCTCTGGTGGAAATAACAACATTACCCTTCCCATTCCCTCCTGCTCGAAAAGCCTGGGAAGTAGCACAGGAAGCTCGTAGGGTTCTGGGAAAAAAGGATACGTGGAAATACTCCACACATGCTTACTGTTCAATGGCACATACACACATTAATACTGACTAGTTCAAACACAAACAGTAGATGCCTCTCCTACACAAAATAAACAATACTTGCAGGGGAAAGTAAAATATAGTGAAAAATAGTTGAAAACTTCTTAACAGAACAGTTTGTGATGTTTCGTACACCGCTGCTAGCACTTAAGTGTAATGTTCCATTGATCATTCATTCGAGATGTCAGTAACACATATGGGGCGCTTACATGCTCAACCTTAAATGATATAATTATATTCTAATCATGAATGAATGGCAATAACTCTCTCTGGAATGCAGGGACAATTGGATTACTGTGTAACTGTAGGTTGCTTTTGTGTGTACGTGTGAGAAAACGTGTGAGTGATGTGCTCTAATCCGGCTCTGTGCAATAATAATAAGGTATTGATAGTGAATATTTGTTTACTTGCACAATAGAGCAGTTTATATATCAAAATCTTATTTGCAAAATCTCAACAATTTGTTTAATTTCCTCCTTCCCTGCTCAGTGACGGAGGCTGGCTTTGGTGCGGACATTGGCATGGAGAAGTTCTTCAACATTAAGTGTCGAACATCTGGGCTGAAGCCTGATGTTGTGGTGCTTGTAGCCACTGTACGGGCTCTGAAGAAGCATGGAGGTGGACCAAATGTAAGTGTGTGTGTAGCTGTGCACATTCACACATCCCTTTATATTCCTGACTGCTTTAAAAAAATACATTTCATATATTTACTACTTTTTATATTTACTGTATATTTGAAAGGTTACAGCTGGTGTACCATTGCCTAAAGAATATATCAATGAGGTAACCAATGTTTATTTCCCAATCTTATGTCAAATGACCTTTTTTTAATATTATTATAATTATGTACTATCCTACTCCAACAATAAGTGGCGGTGTTGCTCCCCAAAGGCAGGATGAAAATAAAGAGGGTTGGAAGGAGGTAGGGGAGTAAATAAATGAGTGTCTGCCCCACCTCGTTCAGGCAGAGGCCCAGAACACATCATCTCCACCCCCTCCAGCTCCCTTCTTCCTCCCTAATGTGGTTTGTGTTATTCAATTAACAGGGTAAATACAATCTGTTGTTGAAGCTAGAGACATAGACGCGTAATGGGAGATGTAGTCTAAGAAATACCGTACCTGCTTTTCATCAGTCTCTAAAGCAATCCCAGCTGAGAAAATAACTCAAGAGCTTTAGCTAATTGTGCGGTTCTGTAACGAGAAACAGAAAACACCAAAGCATGTCTCCTGAGCTTTGGATCACTATTCTCTGAGACTGGTTCTGCTTCTGCTTTATGAGTGACAATTTAGTTGGAAAAAAGAGCAGGAAGTTTCCTCTGGAAAGCTCAGCTGGTGGGATGACGTTCTCCAAGACAAACCGACTCCTCCTTCTAACGAAGACCCTGATTAACCATTCAGAACCAACTTTTTATTAGATTTTAATGTTTTCCATTTTTTTTTGTCTATTCATTGCTCTGAATGTCTTCAAGTAAGAATAGGTCTATCTGAAAAACCCATACTGCAACATGCATTTTCTTCCCAAAACATGAAAAAATTGATTGAAAATTATGGTTCATTAAACCATTTAAAAAAGCCATGGTTGATGTAAACCAGAATATCAATATTTAAAGGGATAGTTCACCCAAAAATGAAAATTGTCATTAATAACTCACCCTCATGTGGTTCCAAACTCGTAAGACCTTCATTCCTTTAATGACTTTATTCAACAGTTTCTTCTCTTCCGTGTCAGTCTTTGACGTGCTTTCCCGACAGTACCAGAATGCGTGTGTGCATTCCTCTTTTTGCAAACAAGGCACGGAACGCTGGCTCCTGCATGCATCATGGTACTGCTGTAAACGTGCGTCCAAGACTGACATACAGTCATTATTTTTGTTTTCTTTGCACACAAAAAGTATTCTCGTAGCTTCATAATATTATGGTTGAACCACTGATGTCACATGCACTATTTTAACAATGTCCTTGCTACCTTTTTGGGCCTTGAATGTGTCAGTTGCGTTGTCTATGCAGGGTCAGAAAGCTCTCGGATTTCAACAAAAATATCTTAATTTGTGTTCTGAAGATGAATGAAGGTCTTACAGGTTTGGAACGACATAAGGGTGAGTAATTAATGACAGAATTTTCATTTCTGGGTGAACTATCCCTTTAAAGAGAGTGTCTGATCAAAAACAGCAACAGATGGTGTACAAATTGTTTATTTGCACTTAGGGTGTGTATTTCCAGTATGTCTGGATGGTTTTTTTCCCCCACTTTTTGATTGACCATATTGAGCCAAAGTGTTGTTTACCCTGTGATATTTGGATTTTCCTTGTCAGAATGATATTTCTCTTTCTGTGAAGGACTGACACTCAAGCAGAGATCGACCTGGTGTGTTGCATCGCAGAGGCTTCTGGGGCCTCAGCTGCTGTGCAGTGTCATCATTGGTCCAGAGGTGGGCGGGGCTCTGTGGAGCTGGCACAGGCTGTGAAGAAAGTTGCATCTCAGAACATCCATTTCCAATTCCTGTACAATCTGCAGGTGAGGCCAGGCAAAATTATTTGTAAAGAAAACACTACAAACCTTAAAGTAAACATTGAGCTTAGGTAAAACACAAATCCCCACGAAGACAGAGCAAATTGACTCTGATGTGTGGTTTAAACATGATCGTATCTTGTATGATGAGCTAAGTGTTGCTCCCATTGTGTGTATGTCAAGTTGAAGTGGGGGGCTGTAAGGCCATCAGCTGGTTTGAGTTAACCTTAGTGAGTTTTGGAGGTTGTGACTGATTAAGTGATGCTATGAAAGGCGCGGTAATCTCTGCTCTTGGCTTCGCCTGTCCTCTATTATCCTATTAGCAGTCTGGACACTTGCTATTCCAACCTTCTACACACAGAACTGGCTGGGGGGATTTTATGACCACCAGATAGGCGGAAGCTATGCTTTAGAGCTGAAAATTTAATTGTTTGATTATTAAATGATTTTTGTTCATTTTCCATTCATCTTTTACTCTTGTTCTGTTAAATAAGCCTTTTTTTTTTTTTTTTATACAGGATTCTATTGTAGAGAAAATTCGGACTATTGCACAGAAGGTTTATGGTGCTGATGACATTGAGCTTTCACCTGAGGCTCAAGCTAAGATAGACTACTACAATCAACAGGTGAGAAGGCTGTACATTGCCACTGAACATAAAAAATGCACAGTTTTGATTATTTGAGCTTTTTTAATTTAAATATGAAAGGCTATAAAAATATTTTCAACCTTTTAATATTCAATATTTATCTCTTATTTTAATTTATATGTACCAATATAACAATACATAATTTAAAAAAATACAGTATTTATCTTTATATACTTCATATAGAAGATAATTTTGAATGAATTGTTCACCATTTTTAAGTTTCACCATCTTCTGATGTTTAAAAATGTTTCATGAGCTGTGTGCTCAGTGATATTAAATAGTTAGATCATCTTGGTCCAATGGGATTGAACTGCATTCAGTGAAGCAGTGCATCTCACAACATAACAGCTAATGGATGTCAAGAGCCCAGAGCCAATGATGTGCATGTCTCTTGTGGATATTAACTGTCTGTGAATCTCTCACAGGGTTTTGGTGCTCTTCCCATCTGTATGGCCAAGACCTCTCTCATATGCCTGAGAAAAAAGGTGTTCCCCCCGGTTTTATCCTGCCGATCAGAGAAATCCGCATCGGGGCAGGCTTTATCTACCCTTTAGTTGGAACTGTAAGTGATTATTCTAGAAATCTGATTGAAGCTCATCTTATTCCATTCTTTTCCTTTCCATCTATATATCCACACTTTCCTTCCAGATATATTTGATGGCTTTCACTTATTTGATGCCATCCACTACCTATTCACATTACTTTCTTTTATTACTTCCTTTGCTGGTAAGTAAAAGTTTCATTTACTAATAGGATCCAGGATTATGGTTGAACCTATGATCTATGACTTTGTTAGGGCTTTTAAAAACAGCACTCATGCCAAAGTCCTCTGCCTTATGTTTTTGCTCTCTAAAAGCCAATATTTCCTGGCCTAAGGCAGATATATCTCTCTGTCTGAATTCCTGACAATGTTTGGTCAAGGCAGTTTTTATTTAATGAGAAGTCTGTTGGATTCTCAGTTTGGATTCACAATGAAACCTGTGAGACGGTTTGATTAAGTTTTTGTGAAAACAGCCCTTAGAGCATGTGTGTTTTTTTTTTTTTTTTTTTGAGGGAGAGGAGGTCAGCTTTTGAATGACCCATGCTTTTCTATGTGTGCACGCATATTTATGGTTTTCATTAAGATAGTCCGTCCCTGGATTTTTCCCAGTGTTTTCTCTTCTTTCTTCCTAAACTCACCAATCCAGTCAGACTTCCAACGGGGGAGGGAGATGTATGAAACAAGATTCTTTATTCTCCAATTTTGTTTGTGCATTTTAAATCTATAAATTAAAAACATTTATAAACATGCATGGAAATGAATGTCAAAATTTAAAATCGGTTTGACTGATTAAAAATAGGTTAAATGTGATCATTTTAATTTGATATTTTTGTGTGGCGCTATCTATATTTTGCTTTGTTTGAGCATCCTGACCAGCTTTGTTTTTTTTTTGTCACATTATAGAGCCCCAGTTTGATCGAGCCAGCATTTTTGTATATTTTTGTCTTTGTGTGTTTTGTTGGCTGGGTGAAGCTTAGGGAAGGAAGCTCATTTCTGGGTTGAGAGTGAGGTCCTGACTGCAGAGTGGGATCAGGGTGAGGTGTCCGTTGTGCGGCATGCTGGGAGATGGGTGACTGTGACCCAGCCCCTCCGGTCTGACCACCGCTCTGTCCCCTTTCATCTCCATGGGCCTGCTGCGGGACACACGGCCAGCGCACATGACCTCTCACCTTCAACCCGTTTCAGAATTTACTGCCAATGCTTTGAACTTCAGTGTAATCTCCACATCACTGCTGTTCTGTTTTTCTTTTTCTTTCCTCAAATCTATCCTTTAGTTCTTTCGCTTGCTTGATTGCAATACAGTTAGATGTTAATGAGTCAGTGCTTAAATTTTAAAGGATTAGTTCACTTCCAGAATTAAATGTAATTTCTGATAATTTACTGACCCCCATGTGATCCAAGATGTTCATGTTTATCTGTCTTCAGTCGCAAAGAAATCAAGGTTTTTGAGGAAAATATTCCAGGATTTTTCTCCATATAGTGGACTTCAATGGTGGCCAATGGGTTGAAGGTCTGAATTGCAGTTTTAATGCAGCTTCATTACGTAATCATGTGGGAAAGATCACGCGTAATGTAGGTGGAAGTACCAACCCAGTGTTTACAAAGCGAACACGCAAAGAAAGTCCGAGAGAGAGAGATAGATAGATCTACATATATATTGCCGAAAGTATTGGGTCACCCCCTTCTAATGAACAGGTTTGACTACTTTAGTAATTTCCATGAGTACAAATCTTAATGTTTAAGCATATAATGACAGGAGCCTTTTCTATTCTAGCATGACAATGCCTCTGTGTATAAGGCAAGGTTCAAAAAGAAATGATTGATTCAGTCAGTGTGGAAGAACTTGACTGGTCTGCAGAAAGCCAAGTCCTAATCCAAGCTGAACACCTCTGGTGTGACTTTAGATGCAGAAATGCAAATGTGTATTCATTTTCACATGAATGGCAATGGATAGGTTCTTTTCATTGCTATTAAAGCGAAGTAACTGAACAAACATAGGAACCTGAGAAAAATGCTCATTTTAGAAGAAAATTCAGATGGCACTTTAGAGGCTTTTGCATCTGAACTCTTTGTGTGTGTGTGTGTGTATATATATATATATATATATATATATATATATATATATATATATATATATATATATATATATATATATATAGATATATATATATATATAGATATATATATATATATAGATATATATAGATATATACACACACTGCATATATTTTCCACATATACACACAAAAATAAAATGCACAAAATAAAAATTGACATTTTTTTTTACATTTTTTATATATATATATATATATATATATATATATATATATATATATATATATATATATATATATATATATATAAATAAAAGTGGTGTCAAAATTAGCGCGTTAATGCAGGCAATTAATTTTTTCAGTTTAACGCGTTAAAAATATTTAACGCAATTAACGCAGGGGCGGGGCCTAGGGTTGGCCACCCCACTCACAACTGCTGCTTCTGTCACCTTTTCTCTTGACAATAAGTGCATTTATTGAGTCGCAGAACGTCTTTACGACCACGTCAAACGGGAGACATTTCAGACGCAGTTCACTTCAGCGCCAGGCGCGAGTCAAACGAGCGTGGAAACGGTACTGTGCGTCACCGTAGCGCCATTTTGGATATTATCAACTGAACGCAAACTGCGTACACTCTTTGTATCAGCCGCAACACGAGGATGCGCTATTCTACATGTATTTACGCTTTGATTTGAACGAAAATAGCGCATCCTTGTGTTGCGGCTGATACAGAAGAGCGTACGCAGTTTGCGTTCAGTGGATAGTCTCTAAAATGGCGCTACGGTGACGCAGAGAGACAGAGAGAAGACGAATTGTTGAAAAAAAGTTATTTTTATTTTCTTTGCATACAAAAATATTCTCGTCGCATCATAAAATTCAGATTGAACCACTGATGGCAGATGGACTATCCTGACGATGCTTTTCATACTTTTCTGGGCCTTGACAGTGGTAATTACTTGGCAGTCAATGGGACAGTCACAAGCCTCCTTGTTTTCATCTAAAATATCTTAAATTGTGTTCCGAAGACGTGGGGGTAAGTGATTAATGACAATTTTCATTTTGGAGTGGAGTAACCCTTTAAGTTCACTTAAATTAGAAGTTATTTTTTTTAAAGTCTAATAAATTTTAAAATTGATAGTTCTCAATTATACTGTAATGTTGAATGGCTATAGTCAATGTTTAAATATTGGGGGGGAAAAAACTATTTTATAGAGACATCAGTAATATTGGTATCAGTGATACTGGCCTTCAGTCATAAAAAAAAAAAAAGATGCCATTAAACAAATATTAAAAAATATACTGTCTTTATTTTGTTTGTACATTAATTTGAAGATTGAATGTGAGATTATTGCAATATAAAAGTATATTTAAAAAATTTAATGTTAGGTGGAATTAATCGCGATATATAATGTGCATGTGTATATATTTCAGAAAAAAATTATTTTTATATATTAAATATATTTATTTATAATATAAATTATATGAATATAAATATAGACACAATACATTTAAATATTTTCATTATACTGTATATGTGTTTATTTATATATACATAATAAATATATACAGAACAAAAACACATGCAAACAAAAACTTTTACTTTTTAATTTTGGATGCGATTTAATTGCGAGATTCGTGATTAATCGTTTGACAGCACAAATAAATTACAAAAAAAAAAAAAATAAAATATATATATATATATAATAGCTCTGAAATATAAAGTTCTGTAAATTTACTCCATGACCCTGAAAAGACATTGTGCTAGATATCTCATTTACCATGAAATAAAGTCTGAAATTAGATAATTTAATTATAATTATTTTTTTGAACAAGTGTTTAATAGTTTAGGGTCGGTAAGGTTGTTTTTTTTTTTTTTTTTTTTTTTTTTTTTTTTTTTTTTTTTTTGAAAGAAGCCTGTATCATTTATTTGATCAAAAGTACAGTAAAAACAGTAATGTTGTAAACGGTAACTGTAATTTGTGAGTTAATTTTACATTTAAAATAACGGTTTTCTAGTTTAATATATTTTAAAATGTAATGTATTATGATGATAAAGTTCAAACCTTTTAGCGAACTTTACTCCAGTCTTGTTTAACCCCTTGCGTGACCTTATGGACATTTATGTCCTTTTCAGTTTTGTTTTTTTGATCATTTTGCCTGTGTTAATGCCAACTGCATAAATTTTGGCACAGGTGTGTATTTTTATTGGAATTTTAATATTTCACCCATTAAAAACTGCAATTTGTAATCCCAGGGTCATTTAACTATAAAATGATGCAGTCTTTGTTAAAAAGCTTTCATTCTGTTGGCAAGGCTTCAAAATTAAAATTAAAAATTTTTACCAGATGGTGCCATTTTCTCAGGTTTGGCCTATAAAGCAAATACTCCCATTTTTCCTGTTTTCTGCTTTTGCTGTATTATAGAGCCAGTTGGATAAATTATGCAGCTATAATTGTGTGGGTGTGTTGGTATGGATGTCAGAGTGTGGTTTGTATGTGTGTCCTAAAAAAAAAAAGTGTGTTTGTGTGTGCGCACCTGTAATGTTTGAGAGAGAGAAATTATACTGTACTGTGAATCACAAATCCCACCAATGTGTATGCCAGCGGAGCTTTGCTGGAATCTAATGGGAAAAGTTTGGTACTGCAACCAAACAAAATCTTACTAAAAGCTCATTTTTTGAGATATCAACCTCAAATTTGGAACACAACTTTAGATTTATGGCTTTGATTTTCTAGCATTTTTTTGTGTTCAACATGTTTTATAAAACATATATTTTATATAAAAAATGCTCAGAAATCATTTTCATAAACTTAAACCTCTATAACTTTTTTTTTTGTGTGTGTAAATTTTTATCAGAACAAGGTACATTGAAAGCATTCAATGACAAGCACCTTCAAAGGCATTCATTTTTCACTTTTTCTATCCCCCCAAAAAAAAAAAAACATGGGGGAAGGGGAGAGGATGTGGGGGGTGGGAGGGCTCAAAGTTGGAGGAGTACATTTTTCTTGATATAGATTATTAAAGGATTGTTCTGGTTGATCCTCTGAGAAAATATTTGATTTTTTTTCAGTTTTTAGAAAAAACATTACATCACTAAGCCACAGTGACAGTTTAGGTGGCATTGGTGATTTCCACTCTAAAAGAATTCTTCTTCTAGCTATTAATGTTGCAAATGCCAAGGCATTTTCTTTATCTTTATTTATGTGAATGCCATCACCTGTAACTCCAAACAAAGCCATTATTGGATTAGGCTGAATTCTTTAAGTGCCGAGTTTAACATTTCAAATATTGAAAACCAAAATTGTCTTAGTTTAGTACATGACCAGAACATGTGTTAGATCTGCCTTGGATGTATTGCAAAGATCACGTTTCATCTATATTTGGGTATATTTTAGCCAGTTTGGTTTTACTATAGTGAATACGATAGAGAACTTTCATCTGAATCAGACTGAGTCTTGCACAAGATGAAGTTCTATTTATTCTTTCAACAGCTTTATCCCAAGTGTCTTCGGATATGTCAATTCCCAACTCTCCTATCCATTCTGTTTTGATCTTCTCTAGTGAAATATTTTGGAATGTCATAATTAAGTTATATATTTTTGGAAATGAGGCCCTTGAGGTGTGTAGGGGTCTTAAGAACTAAGTCCAATCCTGATTCAGAGGGCATTTGAGGAAACACAGAGCAATGGGCCTGAATAAAGTGTCGAACCTGGAGGTCACAAAAAAAAAAAATCTGACTTTTGAAGATTAAATTTTTGATTAAACCAGATCATTGTAATTAGCAAAAATATTATCAATGAATAAGTCACTACATTTAACTATGCCCAAGTCCTGCCATTGCTTGAAAGTATAGCATCTAGATTGGCAGCTGGGAAAAGATGATTATTACATATGGGGGTTTCCAAGGAAAAGTCTGTGAGTTGAAATGCCTGTCTAAACTGATTGTATATTTTGAGTGTCGAAATTACAACTGGATGGTTTAAATTTTTTACAACTTCAACAATAATCTGTCAAGGGTCTTCTTTGGGTGTTTTCACACTTGGGTCCTCTTTAAAAGAACCGAACCCAGACCCCTTTAAGTGGACCAAGAGGTGGACCAAGTGAAAAAGGACCCAGTTTTCTTTACATTCACACTGTCCCTGTTCCTGAAAGAGAGACTCAGGTCCTTTTGTCGTCCACTAAGCAGTAATAGTGTCTCAGACCTCTTTGTGTTCACACTGTTGCTTTTTGGATCTAGTCCAGTTCAGTGTTTGATGGCTGACCCTATGGCCTCCAAAATTCGATCCTATTCACTTACAATGTATGTGCCTCACTAACCAAGAGATTGTTTGTAAAGATTATTGTTGTCGTTGTTAGTATTATTATTTTGTAAAACAACATAACTACAAATACTGTTGAATGAGCTTACCTTTGAACATGGAATATTCGTCAAAAGTTTCTTTTTCACAAAAATATACGTTTTATACACCTTTGTCAATAATATTTATTATAGAATTATTGAATTGTTTTCCTTGTTTATGTGATCGTTTATTTTATAGTGCAAGGCATTGATGACATTGAGAAAGAAAAAAATAGGAAAAAGAAAAGAAAAGAAAATATAATAAACTGCTTTAAATTTTTCAGGTACAGTATGTATCCTTTAAAAGCAGCATTCAATAAATGGAATAATCAAATGTAAAAAATTAAACATTTTATTCATTGTAGAGCTGCACGATTCTGGATAAACTGAGAATCACAATTTTTATTTTTTTTGTCTCAAATAGAGATCACGATTCAGAACTAGAAATGTGTGACAAAATATTAATTGCTGCAGTCTATTTAAAAGTGTTTAATTAATTTGAATGAATTATTAAACATTTTAATATATATGTATTTAAAATATAATATATTTAATACACCAATTTTAATATTAAAATAATGAAAAAGTGGTTTGAATGAATGATTCAATGACTCATAATTACTTCATTACTGGATGAATCAGCGTTTTTGAACAAATCTCTTGAATGAATGATTCAATGACAAATACATTTTTTTAACAGTAACAATGTAATCGACACAAACGTTATTTGAAGCGCCAGTTACTTTCAAAAGGTGATTTGCTCTATTTTGATCGCAACCATAGAGATCAGTGTTTATATCCAAACTATAAACTTTCATCCCAGAATTTCTGTGATAATATGAATGATTGTAAGACATACTGTGTAGTTGAAAAGACTGTTTGTGAAGCTGTTTCTTATCTAAACATGCTAACTATCTGCTCTCTGTGTCAGAGGCAGCGTGAATGCAGATGTGAATGTTCGGGTAAGACTTTTTCAAAGGTGACACAGGCGAGTCGTTGTCATTTGTGACCTTGGACCACAAAACCAGTCATAAGGGTCAATTTTTCAAAATTTAGATTTATACATCATCTGGAAGCTGAATAAATAAGCTTTCCATTGATGTATGGTTTGTTATGATAGGACAATATTTGGCCGAGATCCAACTATTTGAAAATCTGGAATTTGAGGGTGCAAAAAAATCTAAATATTGAGAAAATCGCCTTTAAAGTTGTCCAAATGAAGTTCTTATCAATGCATATTACTAATCAAAAATTAAGTTTTGATATTTACAATAGGAAATTTACAAAATATCTTCATGGAACATGATCTTTACTTAATGTCCTAATGATTTTTGCCATAAAAGAAAAATCAATAATTTTGACCCATACATGTATTTTTGGCTATTGCAGCAAATATACCCCAGCGACTTAAGACTGGTTTTGTGGTCCAGGGTCACATTTAGAAATTAGATTGCGGAGGTGTTTGAATCGAGATCACGGTGTTTTAAATATTAATCGTGCAGCTCTGATTCATCTTATGAATAATCTCATATTAGGCTGCTATACTAGAACAACAGTAATGCACAGATCAGTATTGATACACGATTTCTTTCCCAGACGTTTACATTCGATTGAGACAAAGCCAGCTGTGTTTATGTGAACCATGGGTGTTTTTGACAGCTGAAACACAATAAACGCTAAAGAGAGTGTAGTTTAGTACCCCTGCTGGGATGTGAGTGCTCGTAATCCGTAACGTATATCAAAAAGTTTAAACTAGCAAGGCACACAGCCGCATCTCTCTTACACAGTTTGGAAGCAGTTGAAATTAAAATAGTGTACGTTGTGAGCGAATAATTTGTAGAGATCTGCCAGAAGCAGCCATGAACAGCTGATTTGTACGGAGACATATGATGGCCAAACTACATCGGAATTCGCGAATGGAAAAATCAATTGAGCCCGGGCCGATTTGTGTTCACAATGCATGTTTTTAGCGGACCATACTCAGATCTCCTCCCGAGATGGTCTCGGTTCAGTTCGCTTCTGAGATCGTTTGGAGTGTTCACATATGGGCCAAAAATCATGTGAACCGCGCTCAGACCCCTGAAAAGGACCAAGTGTGAAAACACCCTTTAAAATGAGACCAAACTTAAGTTTGTACTACCAAGCTTCAAATTGTTATGACAGTTTTTGGACATGGACATTTTTGTCCTCTATCAACCTATGTGTAACTTTTTTTTTAATTGACGCACAAGGGTTAAAATGGTTAAAACATTAGTATTTTTAGTTCATTTTTACAGCTGCTAAAAAAAATTGCGTTATCTTATAAACACGTTTCCTGTCTTTTAGTCAGTCAACTTGCATTTTAAATGGCATGTAATCATTATACAGGCAAGTCATATCTGTTCCAATCATTTCTGTAAATTACTGTGAGGCTACAAGACAGGTGTGTGTTATTCTGCCTGTTACTTTCAATGCTAGGCCCTGAGGGACAAAGCAGGCATGGGGGGTTACAGGAGGAAGTAACTGATGTCATGCACAAGATATGTGAGGGAGGGGTCAGCCAGAGAACAATGGGACTCAACGGATCTTAGCTTCCATTCAGCTCAGGAAATTTATTGCCCAAATCTGTGTCTGCTGTAAGCCGCACAATGAATTCCTGATGATACTGCTGGAAGGCTTATGGTGTTTTGGCAACCTGACCACCACACTGACATGAACACGTCAACAGCAGACCGGTGCAAAGAGCATGTTCAGTAGAAAGTATAAACAGATACAATGGGCTGCGGTAAGGAAAACATGGCCCATTTGAACCAAGTGTTCAAATGAATTAAGTTTCCATTTGTTCTTGAATAGTGACTACATAATGGAATATTGTGTATGGAAATAATTGTGGAAATTTTTTAGCTTAATGTAGAATATCAACTAGATTTTCAGTTTATTTGCATGGCAATTCTCATATGACGGCACGAAGTGAACTCTTTAACCTAAAGGAAAAAACAAACTGCTGAAGTGCAGATTTGTATCTTGGTCAATAACTGAATCCCTTGTATGTTTTTTTGGCACCAAAGACATCTCAACACCACACAGGCAATGGATGACCTTTTAAGGGAAATTGCTGAGACCATGTTGCATTTGGTTTACTCTTTATAGGGGTCAAGCACCATAGGTGCATTGACCACCCCCTGTATTGTTTTCATCATCTGAATACTTGTTCTGAATTTGAATTCATCATCTTCTGAAGAAAGGTTGTGTAGTCTGTCTCAGAGATAGGGGGAGGGTCAGAGCTTCAATCTGACCAATCTGGGTTCAGTCTCTTGGGCTTTTAACAACAGTTTGGCATATTGCATTGAAACTCCAAAGTAATCTCCACCCTCTGCCATAAGGGTACTTAAGCAAATTATTGGTAAGAAGTTTGTACAGTTGCTAAGTATGTCCAACATTTGAATAATTTGGACATAGTCCCA
Source organism: Spinibarbus caldwelli (assembly GCA_039654775.1). Classification (NCBI taxonomy): domain Eukaryota; kingdom Metazoa; phylum Chordata; class Actinopteri; order Cypriniformes; family Cyprinidae; genus Spinibarbus; species Spinibarbus caldwelli. Next base: position 19,074,903 of record CM077240.1, on the reverse strand, counting down.
ACCCTGGTCTGTTTTACGTTCTGTGGGTCATATTCAAAGTTGATTTATCCAATCTGTGGAGATTTACCCATTAGTACAGCCACATTGTGATGTCATGCTGTGGACTATACCTTTTGTCAGTTTGCCAACTTGTTTTACTTTTAGATATTTTTTTATTTAAAAAAACCAAATAGTCAGATTTAGCTCAAATTAGTCAACTGGGTTCATCTTTCTATAAGGAAGTTAATTTATTCTAATAAGCTATAAAACAGCTCCTGGGTTGTCATGCATGAGAGGAATCTTTCTCAAAAATATTTAAAGCTCTGCTTGCTGTGATGAGGATTTGTTCTAAGAAAAGATGGAGGGTTGGGATGAATGATGTCTTTATTCATTCTCAGAACATGAAAACAAAAGTTAATCAGTCATGAGAAATTGGAGCTGAAGCATTTCAGATTGATAACGTCCATGGCATTTTGGATCTTTATATCTGAGACCTCTGTGAAAATTCTAGTTTTCATTCTCTGGGCAAGGTGAAATTGCTGGATAAATGATGTACTGTTTTCTCTCTCTTTTTCTGTCGTGGTCTCTTTTTTTTAAAGATAATTTAATTAAGATAATTCATTTCTTTTGCCTGGGTCTCACATGTGTGCCAGTCACTTGATTTTAATCTGTGGTATTTTTAAGGTTGTTCATTTTCTTTTATATAATCAGTTGGTTTGACTGTTGGCTATAGATTTTGTTGTTAGGGAATTAAAATGATGACCTTTACATTTTACTTTTAATAATTTAATCCTAAGTCTGCATACTTTTTTAAAACAGTGAATATTAATTACTTATATACACTGACCTGTTAACATTTGATAAATCCATGTTTAATTCCTATTCTGAGACGTTAAAATCTTTAGGCATCTTTGTTTTATCACAATAGTAATAGTAATAATTAACTCCTAACATTTTCAAAATGATGGCAAAATTGGGGGCTACTAAGGACCACTATTGTCTCTTTAAAAAAAGTGAATGCATTAGATAAATCTGGTTTTAGTGGTTCCAGCATTAGGTTCTGTTTGTAATTGAGATTTATATGCCAGAGAAGTCATTTGGAGATAACAAGATTTGCCTAGAATAGATGTTTAGGTGGTTTGTTAAACATGCTGTAACATCTTTGAAACCAGCTCTTTAATAAGAATGAATTCATGATCTTGAAGCTAAACGAATCTAAAGGACATGGACTAATTTAATCACTCGTTTATTAATGAAAACAAACTATGTATCCTAGGGCTGCATGATATATTGCATGCGATAGTCATGCGCATCTCATCAGTAAAGCCAGTTCTGTGATTACAAATAAATCTCTATCACCTGTTTTCAGATGGAGCGGCATTTAATACACAGAGCTGTAGTTCATTGACAAGCTACGCAATTCGCGCTCAAAATCGCAGATGCATCGCATGTGATAGTGAACGTGATATTGCGTAGCTTGTCAGTGAACTATGGCTCTGTGTATTAAATGCCGCTCCATCTGAAAACAGGTGATCGAGATTTATTTGTAATCACAGAACCGGCTTTGCTGATGAGATGCGCATGACTATCGCATGCGATATATCGTGCAGCCCTAAGTATCAGTTATATTCCTCTAAGTGTCTAAACTTCATTCAACAAACCTTTAGTTCACACAGACTCTTTTAATGTGTGCTGTGATGTTTTGTTTGCACACAAAAAATATTTATTGGCTATCAAAATTTCTTTTTTTCTTGTACACTGAATTATACATTTTTCAGATGAGCACCATGCCAGGCTTGCCTACGCGACCCTGTTTCTATTACATTGACCTTGATCCTGTGACAGAGGAGATAAAAGGACTCTTCTGAAGACATTTCTACAGTCCCACACATGCTTTTGACCAGTAAGAACACAATTAAGAGTGACAGAACAATGACTTTGTTTTTGTGTTTTGCTCATGCCACTCAACAAAAAGGTCAGATTTGATTGAATCTACCTAAAACTCTCTCCTTTAATTTCTTTCTCCTCTTTCTTGCTTTCTCCCATTCTTAGGTGTTCCTCAGTGTCCGTGTAGGCCTCCATTCATATGCCACTGATTACAGCTCATCCACTGCCTTCTAGCAATGAAACTACTGAGTGTTAGATCGACAAACATTCCTTCTTTTGTTTTGCACAGGGGTTTTTTTTAACCAAATTTAACTCCTAAATCTTAGCTACTTCATGAATTTTATACTTAGCAGTAGCTTCTTGTTTTTCCTAAAATTTAATTAAATTTTTCTTTGTTGGTTTGGAGAGTATGGAGTTTTAAGTTTTACATTTCATTTTTCTTTCTGTAAACACTTCTGTTTACATAGTGTTTTAGTTTCTACAATTTAATGACGCACAAAAGCTATTAAACTCATTCTATATAGCTAAACAAGCCATTAATGCTTTAATATTTCTGTCTTAAATGTTTCAGATTACCTATGGAATATGGTTACAGTATTCAAGCAAACTCCATTTCTTTTCTTTTTATTTGAATACTGCAAGTATTATCCTTGTGTAACATTAAACCGTTTCAGATGTTTGTTATTATAGCCAAATATGCCATGAATAAGTCTGAGGTGCTTTTATTTAGACACTACACACAACAAAATTACAAGTGGTGTTAGTGGTTTGACACCTGTTCTCTCCCTCTCTCTCTCTCTCTCTCTCTCTCTCTCTCTCTCTCTCTCTCTCTCTGTGTGATAAATGACATAAACGCACAAGTGTTGCATAAATCTCTCTACCTGTGAATGCACATTTTCAGCATGCATGGGGGTACATGCCAGAATGTCTTGTTTTAGACGTTCCACTGTTATCTGTTATTCTGAGTCTTAAACTACAGTGTGCTACGTGAGTAAAGAAGAATTCCATTGACTGTTGTAATAGTTATGTATGCTTGAAAACCTGTATTTTCCCAGTGATAGATTCTGCAATGAAAAAGGCAGTCAGAACAAGACGACTGGCCAGACAAAAATAAAACAACAGTACTGAAGATTTTCATTCATTCATTCATTTCAATTTTATCAATGGGCCACTTTTACCAAACATTTAATGGTTCAGCATTCATTGTGTGTGTGAGAGAATGTGCACACATGTATGAACAAGTCAATGAATCACTAATCCATATTATGAAGTCAGACTGTGGGTCCACAAAGATGAAATTCCTCTAGATTAGATTTCTTGGTCTTTTATTAGGATAAAGAGGTGTGATGTATTAAACAGTAGCAGACGACTGACCCCCACAGGGTCTTTCCATTCTTTTGCCTCTACAGGATGCAGTCCCATCAGAGACACCCTGTGAGGGCAGCAGTACTCATTCATACCCCTTTCAAAGAGAGGCCTGTTGCTTCTGTCATTGAAGACACCCATAATTAGCTGACCAGCTCAGTTTGGCATTTACTCAAATACTCACACACAAAAACTTGAGCTCTCTCAACTGAAAATATCTTGCTCTGACATATCTTAAAATATATTAGTGTCATTGTTCTGTGTCAAGATGCACACCTTAATGTTTTTTTCTAAGGCAGTTTTGTAAAAATTGCTTAAATATCTTAATTTAACTAAAGCCTAGTCCTGGCTTAAGCTAAACCCCGTTTGTGAAACCAGGTCGTAGTCTCTTGTACTTCTAATCTCTTGCCTTATGGAGTTTTTTTTCTTTTGGGTACCCAAAATGAAGGGCCAGTAGTCTAGAGTGTTGTTGTTCCTTTTTTTTCCCATGTTGTAAAAAAAAAAAACTAATTGTTGATCGTGTGCTTTAAAAGAGGGGAAAGTAATTATTTTATTATTTAGTGCATGGGTTTTTGTTGCTGCTATAGTGACTGCTGCCCTTTTGACCTTTTGTATGGCTTTTTACTGCTTATTTAATGCATTTCACCCAATACGTTACAGTTCAAAAATTTGGGGTTGGTAAGATTTTGTAATATTTTTGAATGTTTCTTATACACACCAATTCTGCATTTAATTGACCAAAAATACAGTAAAACAGTAATACTAAAAAAGTTATTTTACATTATATTTTATTTCCCAGTATTTTAATATGGTGTTTATTCCTGTGATGGCAAAGCTGAATTTTCAGCAGGCGGTACTACAGTCTTCAGTGTCACATGATCCAATATGCTGATTAAAACATTTCTTATCAATGTTCATAAACAGTTGTGCTGCTAAATATTTTGGAAAACATGATACATTTTTAAGTAATCTGATGAATAGAAAGTTCAAAAAAACAGCATTTATTTGAAATAGAAATTCTTTTGTAACAATATCAATGCCTCACTTGCTTTCACTTAAAAAAAAAAAAAAAAAATTGTAGTGACCTCAAACTTTTGAATGGTATTATATAATAATAACATTGTGTATCATTGTGGTTATTACAGCATCAGCCTGTTAGCTTAACAAATACTGGGAACTCTCAATTAGTTGTACTGAGTCTTTAAGGTCAGTCCTTTTTAGAGGCAATTCATAAAGTTCACGTCTATGTCAAGAATCTCAAATCAGTCATGTTTCAATTAGGTTATGTTGTCTGGGTCACAAAGATGCTGATTCAATTATTTTAGGGCTGTTCTTTTGTGACATTTAGACAAAATCTGGCAATTCAAGCACCAATTATTTTGATTCTTTTTTATTTGCCTCATTTAGCATCAGCTATAAGGCAAATTAGTCATTATTTACTAATAACTGTAATTGCTTTGAATTTCAGCTTATTTGTCATTGGGCCTCATTCTGGACCAAGTGTTCCTAAAGGTAAATGAACATCAAAATTATGATTTTGAGTCACTTGGACATGGTATTACATGTGTGAGGGATCACACTGGGCAAAGTCAATGTTACTTAATTCAATTACAGTGTGAAAATATTACGATACAATCTGAACCTTGATGTAATTAGGAGTCTACAATCTATAAAATGTTGGACATAAGTTAATCACTGCTCTAAGTAATAAGAGAAAGGTTTTTTTTTGAGGACCAAAAAAAAAAACCCACTCCCTTACACTCTCAATACGGGTCGTGACCTGAGCTTTTTTGCTTATGTCTTTTTAAATTATGGATTTAACAATGTGCTCAAAACACCACTTCTCTTACCACCACAAACTACTGCCTCTAAATATGGTCTGGGTATTTCTGAAAGGCAAACATGTCTTCAGTCCATTCTTTAAATGTTTTTCCCTCTTTTATTATAGTGCAAGCTATCCTATAACAATGACAGCATATACAGTGGCTTGCGAAAGTATTCATACCCCTTCATTTTTTTTTTTTCATGTTATGTTGCTGCCTTGTTAAACTGCTTTTGAATTACTATATTTCCACATCAATCTATACTCCACACACCATAATGGTAAACTAAAAAAAAAACTGATTTTTAACATCTTCGCAAATTTATTAAAAATAAAAAACTTAAATGATTCCATTGCGTAAGTATTCATACCCTTAACTGGGACAGTTGGAATTTAGCTCAGGAGCATTCATATTGCTTGTAGTTGTTACTACACTTTGAGTGGAGTTAACCTGTGGCAAATTCAACTGAATGGGTATGATTTGGAAAGGCACACGTCTTAATAAAAGGTATAACAGCTGATAATGCATATCAGAGCAAAAACCAAGCCCTGAGGTCCAAGGAACTGCCTGTAGAGCTCAGAAACAGGGTTGCGTCAAGCCACACATCTGGGGAAGAGTTGAGAAAAAAATTCTGCTTCACTAAAGGTTCACAGGAGCATGTAGTCTCTGTTACCCTTAATGGAAGACGTTTGAAACAACCAGGGCTCTTCCTAGAGCTGGCCTCCTGGCCAAACTGACCAACTGATAGAGAAGGGCTTTGGTTGGTGTGGTGACCAAGAACCTGATGGTCACTCTAGTTGAGCTCCATGATCATATGTGGAGACAGGAGAAACCTACAGAAGGACAAACATCACAGCAACACTCCACCGATCTGGGCTTTATGCCGGTGTGGCAAGACTCAATCCTCTCTTCAGTGTAGACATGAAAACACACTTAGAATTAGCAAAAAAACACCTGAAGGACCCTCAGACTGTGAGAAACAAGATTCTCTAGTTTGATGAACCTCAATTCCAAGCATCATGTTTGAAGCAAACCAGCTCTGCTCATCACCTGCAGAGTACCATCCCAAAAGTAAAGTGTGCTCGTAGCAACCTCATGCTGTGGGGCTGTTTTTCAGCGGCAGGGACTGAGGGACTCGTCAGAGTAGAAGAAAAGTTCAATGCACCAAAATATAGAGATAGCCTTAATGAAAACCTAGTCCTGAGCATTCATAACCTCAGACTGGGCAGAAGCTTCACCTTCCAACAGGACAATGACCCTAAGCACAAAGCAAGAGTGGTTTATAGACAACTCTGTGAATGTCCTTGAGTGGCCCAGCCACAGCCTGAGCTTGAACCCAATCAAATATTTCTGGAGAAACCTGAAAATGTGCATCTGCCCGCATCCGACCTGACAGAGCTTGAGAGGAGAAGAATGATAGATAATTGCCAAATGCTGATGAGCAAAGCTTGTCGCATCAAACACAAAAGGCTTGAGGCTGTAAAGGTGCTTCAGCTATATATTTAGTTAAGGGTATGGATACTTATGCAATGTACTTATTTCAGTTTTTTATTTTTGAATAAATTTACGAAGTTGTGACAATTCTGTTTTTGCTTTGTCAATATGGTGTACGAAGTGTAGATTGATGTGGGAAAAAAAGTAATTTAAAGGAGTTTAACATAAGGAAGCAACATAAAAAAACCATGAAAAAAATCAAGGGGTATGAATACTTTCGCAAGGCACTGTAGGCATTTACAGGTATGGTCTTTGCATAACAAATATATAACCAAATTACCTTAACCTAATTCATGATGCATTTGGTTTTCTTAAACTGCTTAAGAAAACTGAATGCATTATTTTAATCTTAATTCTTACACTAGGTGTTGTTTACTTCTTTACACACAGAGCCAGTGTATCGTGCCACCACGAGGTGGCTTGTGCAAACTTGGTTGTGATTCGCAAGTGGCCTGTAATTTATGCATTTAAAGCTTCTAAACAAAATGCCTTGGAGCACAGCCACTGCACGGTTGGTTTAGATGCATGCATGTGGACGCAAACTACAGTGCCCTCTTAATTCGACATTTCCTCCAGGACACGTTCCATTGGGCTGTTTTTCTGTAGAGGCCCATCCGACACCCAATGTTGACATTCCCACTGTCTGTAAATAAAACCAGGGCTTAAGCTTTAATATTTTTATTACTGCAGCTGCATGCCATTGTAAAATTAATGGTTCTGCATACTTTTAATTTTACTAAGAGAGGCAGGTGCTGTATCTTAACATTCTATGAAATTTCATGAGCAGTTTAAATTAAAATCAAGCATATAGTTTATAATGAGCACTTTTTGTTCTCAAAAATGTTTTATAGGGGTAGGGAAACTGGGGTGTTGTAAGACATTTTGTTACTGTAACTATACTGTGAGTTGTAATACTAACAGAAAACAATGTTTTCAGTTAGTTATTTTTATTAGTTAATTTAAATTTTCATTTTATTTGAATTATTTAAGAATTACATCAGCTTATAAACCAGACAGAATTGTAAGTTCTTGCCTCAAAGTATATTTTGTCCATCTAAATCTATAATTTTTATGATTATCTCAGAGGTTGTTAGCCATATTCAATTTGTAATTGTGTAAACTGATGGAGTAGCACTCCCAGGTCTCTCTCTGGTTTGATGCTGTGTAAGGCGTGTCTGGATGCCCTCCATGTGATACTGATGGGAGGAGGGCTCCTAAAAGTGAACCTACAGACCCGTTTCAACACTTTCCAAAGCAGACAACCCTCGGGACGGACTGCAGGGCGCATTTACACGGGCTGTTGGATACCTACTTCCTTTTGAACGCTCGTTATTTGACTAAGAGTGGTAAAACAGCGACGTTATTCACCATGGGAGCGACACCATCCGTGCAGCCGGACGCGAAGAGCCCTGAAGATGCGCCAGAGGACATCGGCGCGGAGCTCAGCGACACTCAGGATGGAGAAAACGTAGACGGCAAGGTAATATTGTCGCTCTGATGTGACGTTTTGGATGTGTGTGGGTAAAAGAGGAGTAAAACACTGAACATGCTCACTTAAGTATCCCCATTCGGGACCCCTTGAGTCAGATGTGTGGCGCAGCTAGTTATTGAGCTTTGGTTTCTGTAAACACCTGATACCTCTGACAGCTGTGACTGCGCTGAGCGCTTTTGTGATTCTCCTCAGCAGGTATTCGAGAAAACGCTGAAACGTGTTTGCTTATGTCTATTCTTAGAGCTTTTCTTCAAGTTTAATGAGTAGATTTGCAGTGATGCAGTGTTGAGGCAGTCAGATTGACTCTACAGCAGAGGTGCGACATTTTTTTTGGTCCAGACAACAACATGGGATGTCGTCAGGGAAAATAAATTTGAGATATGATTGCATTTCTATCCCAATAGACACAATTCTTCATGTTCTCAATATTTTATGACATAGTAAGTCAGATATATCCGCCTGGTTGGGCTCATTAGTGTTTGAATATGTTTGCTTGATATCATACTAGAATTATCATTCAAGTAGTTCTGCTTCTGAGTCTATCATTAATATTCAAATGCAGTAGTACTGTCATACTGAATATTAGACATGTTGATATTAAATATCACAAGAAGTGTGATAACATTTATACGGATGCTCTAAATAAGACGTTAGAGTTTATAGAGGGCATAGAGTTCAGCTTTGGTAAATTAATTTCGTTATATTTTAGTAGCCTATAAACTGAACTTTTCTTACTCTTTGTGAGTTGCTAAACAACAAATGGACTGGAACAGGTTGTGATTGGAGCAACAGCAATCCCCTTCTTTCTGTATTTTGTTATCACTGTGTTTTAGATTCACTCCGGGTTTTCCATTTCTCATTTGCTGATGAGAGAAACCCCACTCTGAGTGATTCTGGAGCAAGAAAAAAGATTTTGACAAATTGGTGGTTGATTTGTATGAAGTCGTATAATCACATCTGTACTTTTTCATACAATCTGCTTATTTCCCACTGAAGGTTAGGTTCAGGTGTGGAGCTTCATACTAACTTTTTTGTTTTGTTTTTTTTTGTTAAAATGATGTTTTTTTGCAAATCAAATTGTACGTATTCATAAGAAATCACCACCTTGCAAAACAGTTTTGTTTTTTCATGAGATTGGGTTGGCTTGGGTTGCGTGATGCCTTACCTAATTTAGAGACACAAATTTGCACTATGCTGTTATTTCGTGTCATGTGCCAAATCACGGGATGCATAACTTACACCTTGGCGTTATATTGCTTCAAAGAGCTATGAATCAAAATGACGAGATAATGTAGCAAACAGAAGCCATGCAGAAAACTCAGGGGTTTACCAGGAATCACAGGATGATTTTTGACAGAAAATGACCATCTTATACTGATACATTATACAGTTACATCATTTTAAGAGATGCTTGAGTGAGTCTTAAAAGTAATAGTTCATTCAAATATGAATACCCAAACTCGTACGACATTCTTTCTTCTTTAGAACACAAAGAAAGATATTTTGAAAAATGCTGGTAACCAAATAGTTTTGTTTACCATTTAAAAAAACACTGAAACATTTTGTAACTCTGTAACCTACAACTATATCCGTAACATAACTTTTTAAATATTTTGGCATAAATCCTATGATAATTTCATCTGATGTTAACACGATCAAATCCCATATTGATCACATTAATTATTTAAAAAGTGCTTTTGCATAGAAAACATTACTGACAAAGCCATTACAGAGATAGATGATCCCAGTGTATTAGTTTTACATATTTGGAAGTGGAAAGCATATTTGCTGTAAATGTTCTTGTACATCTACCAGTACATTCAGCCTTCTGGAGCTGAGACGATATTAACTGTTGTAGGTTGTTCATTTATTTATTTTTGCCAAAGAGATCAGCACAGCAACAGCATTAATTACGAAACTTTATACAACAGACCACAGCTGGTTTTAGGAGAGATAGCCTATGTACAGAAATATCATGGGACACATTTTGTTCCTGAAAAGGGTTACAATTCTGTTCAAAGAAGATACAAACAAGACAATGACCTTACATTTTGTTTTCTCCCAACATTCCATTCTTCTTCTTCAGCTGTTTAGTTTCTGTGAAGTGCATGATGATTGTCTGACCAGCTGAGCTTGTATACAGTATGTGCCTTTTTTTAACAGGCGAGCCTGAAGGATTAAACATGTAGTTGTTGGAACAAGACACAAAAATCCCTGTTAAACCCATCCAGTTTTGTGACTTCTCTGAATTCTGTGTAAATCTAAATCTAGATTGAAACATGTCGAAACGTGTGTGAAATATGGAATATTCAAAACTCGAGTGTTTGTTATTTATCAGATAAGGACCATTGAACAGGTGTGGTCTGGCAAGACAGGAGAGACTGCCCTGTCAACAGTGTATGTGTGTGTGCGCTTTAGAAACACAACTACATGCTGTGTATACAGCGTTTGTGTGAGGTGCCCTACTGGAGATGTGGTTGATAAACATCCTCTCTGGTGCGCATAGGAATTTTAGTAATTTCTCTCTTTCGCACACACTTGCTATCTAAAAATGGGTCAAAACATACACGAGTTTGAGCACCTACTTAGACATCCCCTCACATTTTAACATTTCCTCCCCCTGAAATGCCTCCAAAACACTCACTTTGTTAAAAAAACAATAGGGGCTGAGCCTCAGCTCTCGACTCTTTTCAGAATGTTTGCTGTGGATTCAATGGCTAAGTCTCAAGATCCAATTGCAAACATAAACTCACAATAATGCCTATGTTTCCCTTACTATGAGAGACACACTCAGGCCTTTTTCCAAACCAACAATGCACTGATTGACAAGTTCATAAACACCCTTTAGTTGCGATTATCTGAAGTAGATTCACTATTCAAAGCCTGAAAACACTCGAAACCTGCGATTAGCTTGTGTAAACTTATTTAACTTTATGAAGAATGGTATAAAACCCTTTACATGTCAGAGCCGTAATGAGAGAGGGGTGGTGTGGGAGCGTTTGCAATCAGATAAGAGCCTCATAAAGGATGGGACCCGAGAAGAGGGGGGAGGAATGGAGAACGAAGAGAACAGAGGGCCCATTTAGGATGGGCTGGAGGACAGGTCCCAGGGCAGAGGGGTGCTGTGTGTGCATCGGCCCGAAGAAAGAGAACTAGAGAGAGGGAGAGAGTGATGCAGGGAGGGGGACGTGGGAGGAAGGTTGCTGGTTTGAATGGGAACATATCACGTAGAAAGAGTGAAAGAGAGGGCACTGGGAGGGAAAACAAGTAGATGGATAATTAGCATGTGCTTTGCTGCTGGAGGTGACGAGAACAGTAAAGATGAGAAACGGAGTGAGAGGGAAATGTTTTTCTTTTTGCACGTGAAAGAAATGAGAAATACATGAGATGCCATGCTGACTCTTGTGTGGTTACATTGAATACAGGTAGTGTTGAGAAGTGAGATTTTCATTTTTCAATCATTAAGGTGAAAACCTTACTGTGAAAGAGAGAGCAAAGATGAACGCGCATTGATAGGTGGTTCAATTGTACATAAATTCTGTGAAATTCAGTTTTTATGTTCATATAAAATGGTCATTGGTACTAATCTCAACTCAACTTACAATGAAACTTTGTTTTTATTAAACAAAAAAAAACATGTAAACTTTAACACAAAGGTTCAACCTGATAGCATTTATTTTATCACGATTTAAAAATTATATAAAAAATGTTGGGTCACACTTTATTTTAAGGTCCAATTCTCTCTAACTATGACTTTCACCTCAATAAACTAATTTGCTGCTTATTAATAGTTAGTAAGGTAGTTGTTAAGTTTAGGTATTGGGTAGGATTAGGGATGTAGAATATGATCATGCAGAGTACGTCCTTTATAAGTACTAATAAACAGCCAATATGTTAATAATAGGCATGCTTAAAAGTGTTACCAATTGTTGTTCATTGTTCATGATACCTAATCAGCAGTTTTTGACTCTCCAGTCATAGCATTTATTAATTTCAAATGCCTTTGATCACACTGACTTGAGATCAGTGACTCAGTAAGTCCTATGGTCAGAGGTCTGATCCAGGATCAGATGATGAGTGAAAATAGGGACTGGAGTCAAATACTATGCAATGTAGGATGTGATGGAAGTGCATGCAGACATCAGGGAATCAGTGGTTAATGAGGGTTTGGCAATGGTGGCCTGTCAGGCTGTTTGCTCCACCGTCCCATTCACACTAATGCACCAGAGTGGGAGTGGGGACTTCCTGAGGTTTGACTGCAGGGAGGAATTTGTTAAATGGCTCAGTTAGTTGGAAAAGTTGTCTGTTCAACTGATCTGGATATTTAATATATAAAATTATATAAAATAATAATAATTTAATAAATTAGTCTTGTGATTATTATAATATAATTTTCACACTTTAAGGTTCAAATTTAATGAGTGTAAGCACCTGCTGACCACTTGGATGTATACATTCAATGCATTGTCATATGACAGTTTTGAAATGCATTAAGGGAAAGTGTATGAAAAGGAAAAAGGGAGGCACTTAAAGTAATTCACTTAGATGAAGGATGCAGATGGAAAGTGAGCTGTCATCAGCCAGAGAGTGGGAAAGTGGAAGAGAAGAAAAAAATAGATGAGTGAAGGTTGGGCTGGGGAAAATCTATTTACATATAATGCCAGGTTTAGGAAAACAGATTTTCTTGATTCTTTTTTTAGTAGTTATAATCTATTTATGAGGTGTTTAGTGAGTGTTTATAGTTTGTTGTTGGGTAATTACATCAGTTATTAAAGGCTGTTTGCCTGTTTCAGAGCAGGACTTCCTGTCCAGAAAAGGAAATTAGAGGAGGCATGATGCTTATGAAGTTACTTCCTGTTTAAAGATCCAGTTATTCTCCTAATTATGTGTTATTTAGAGCAGAGATTTAAGCTATTTTTAAATCATTTAACTCATTTACACATAGAGCTTGTCTGTGTCTTGACAGGTCTGTTCTCAGAGGCACATGATGGCTGCTGGCAGAAGGGCAGGGATCCAAATAAACAATCTTCTTTTAATAATGTGGAATTAAAGACGCAACTTTTATAAATATTTTACACCATAAAAACCTAGCTATAGACATCATAAAATATATATTTCATGTAGTCTGAGTTGATATTGTAATTAAAAGAAATTAGTACTTTAATTCAGAAAGGAAAGACATTTGCAGTGTTACAAAATATTTCTATATCAAATACATGCTGCTTTTGAACTCTATATTCATCAGAGAATTCTGTATCATAACAATTTGTATCATTGTTTCCACAAAAAAAAATCAAGCAGTACAACTATTTTTTTATATATATAATAATAATATAATAATAATATGAAAAGTTTTGGCTTTTATGAAGAGTTATGGCTGCTGAAAATTCAGCTTTGCCATCACAGGAATATATTACTTTTCAAAACATATTCAAATAGAAAACAATTATTTTAAATTGTAATAATAATTCACAATAGTATTGTTTTTACTGAATTTTCAATCATATAAAAGCACCCTTGGTGGAGTATAAGAGACTTCAAAAACATAAAAAATTTATGTGTGTATTCATTGAATTCTTTGCTAATGTTTTCTATTGTTTGTTGTGTACAGAAAAGGAACTGGTGAAGCTTTGAACCAAATTTGTGTTTAGAAATACAGACAGTCTTTTCACTCATTCTGACCCTGCCAGTGCCATCTCAATTTCCCTCTCTCTGTCTCATTGGCTCTCTCCAATTAGAAAGGACCTGTTTACATGGGTCAAAATAGAAGGGTTCTATTTTCACCAGCCAGCTCTCACTGTCCTCCTCCATCACATTAACTCTCTTTTTTGTTTCAAGCCCCCTCCTCCCCTCTCTCCCTCTTTAGAAGTAAAGTTGGCCTCATAAAATGTTAATAAGTGCCAGAGTTACATAAAAACATAGTCTTCCAGAATAGAAAAAACAGAGGCCAATGAGGGCAAAGGTAGAAAGAAGAGACCGTTTATAATACATGAGACATATCATCTTTAATTAACAATATGGAGCAAACAAATGTTTCTGTGTTCCTCGGTTTCACTCCTTTTCTCAAGTAAACAAGCAATTTCATCGTATTTCCTTATCTTCTGAGTTACTCTTCACTGGCGATGGGCTTGTGCTGATAAAAGTAAAGCGCCCTCCTTGTTGAGATCCCAGACTAAGTGCTTTCATCAGGAGCCAGCATCAATAACGTTTCATTACTGCCCTGCCAGAAAAAGACAATCCCTGTCAAGCGTTTACTTTTGTCTGCACTTCACAGCTCAAGAAACCTACTGTGCTGCTGAACAAGAACTAAAGGCTCCTAGATGTGCTGTCTTCACAGTTTATTACAAATGTAGTGAAGGCTATCGACTTATATATAACTCATTTGAAGATAAACATTATCCGGAAGTTTCACTAGGATGGATTCTGAAAGTCTTTTGGATTTGAATGTGAATCCTCAACCACAGGTGATTGAATGCTTTTGAATATATTTAGGGTTTTTTTAAATGACTTACAATTGTGGGTTAAATTTTTGGCATCCTCGTGCATATTGAACAAATCCATGAACAAAGGAAGATGCTGAGGGTGTTGGTAGCTATAAAAACTACAGTGTAATGATGTTCTTTTCTCTGAAAATTTAATTGGTTTGGCAGATTGTGCTGTCCAGCTGGTCCTGGGCTGTTTGCATGCTAGTTTTATTGCTTAGTAATGTTGACTGTTTTAGCTGATGTCATAACTGTTGTTTCTAGGCAGACACAGCCTCCACATTTTTTACGAGGCAATTTTTTAAACTGTACGCAACAGTCATAGATCCTCTATTCTGTTCAATGTTTTTGTTATGCATGTAGCAATCAGCCTTTGGATCAAAGAGATTATGCAAATACAGACATTCCCACACAGGGTAATAATGATGATGTCAACAAAATTAGGCAGAAGCCACAATCAGTGGATGGTACTGGATGTAATGTCATCACAGACAGGAACCACTCCCATACAAATGAACCTCAAAACAGATGACCTGATGTGTGTTTGTTCCTGAAAAAGAAGAGAAGGCTGCTGAGATTTTTGCAAAACATTTTGACTGCTCTTTTATTTCAGCAATTTAACATTGCTTTTATCTCTTGTGAAAAGCATTTCCTAATGAAGTTGACAGCAATAATGCATCAAATCAAGGAGAAGAGGCGTATCTGTGTAGTCAAATACATGAGAATTGCGCCATGCAATTGTGTTTAGCACAGATTTTTGGCAGTTTTTGTGTTTATGCCTTATTTTCATAATACCTTTAGTGAATCTGGTGCAAAAATGCAGACATTATGTGCAAATAGACAATATTATATGAGGGCACATTTCAGTCTTAATTTCCCTTAATGTAAGATTTTTCTCGTTTCTGAATCTATTGAGTTTTAACAGTGTTGGTGAGCTTTATCTGTGCCCCTTAGGGAGATGTAGTTCAATGAGTTCAATGAGATGTAATTAAAGTGTGGATTCCATTTGCCAGAGAGTCGTAAAGCTTTGTCAGATTTGTCTTCTTACTCTCCTAACAGCCCTTAAATCTGACCAAAATTCATCTGTCATAACAATCTTGGCAGATGTAAAGGCTTCCTAATGAATCCTTTTATTCACATTAAAGAACAGAGTTCTGCTGTGTGAGTTAAGAGTGAATTATATTTGTACCAGCTGTTTGTGGAGTTTTCGTCAAGATCACCTAGCATCTGATTTCTAATCACTGATGAAAGGATATGGATGATACAGGGAGTTTGATAGCAGAGTGTAACTGTGCTGGCTGTCTGAGTAAAATCAACATTGGAAATGGGCCCTAGCATCCATTTAAATCATGGGAAAGCATCGCTAATGGATAATAACTATGACTCTGTGTTTACGTGTAAATGGCTAAGACCACCATGGTGAAGTGGTTTGTTTAGACAGTGTACTATTTCTATGAGAAAAGTTACTTTTGGTGTAGCTGTAGATTTGAGTAATTGTTTATTTCTTTTGGTATGTAAAACTTTATGTACACAGAATCACTTAAAACTGTTTACAAAGTGCCTTACAGAAGACACATACATAAACGTTCACAAATACAAATAGAAGCAGATTCAAAAACAGAGTAAGAAAAAAATAAGAGAAAAAAATATACATAAAAAAAATTAGAAAATGGAATGAAAAAGAATTTGATTAATTGGGGGAAAAGTTCAGTTGATTAATTGGGGAAAACAACTAATTGAATCAGCTGTTTGGGTCTTGGAACCATAATTCCACATTTAAGTTTTTTGGTATGAATATGTTAGCCTTAAGGTTATTTATAAGCTAGTGTGCTCCAAAAAACGACAAAATTCACATTTAGATGATATTAGCACTCAAAATATATCAATGGTCAGTGATTTTTATCAGTTGTGATGTAAAGGAAACGCTATTGGCTATTTTAAAAAGGGGCGGAGCTGTCTGATATGCTCCACACCGTCTTCCTGTTTTGCACTTCAATGGACCTTTAAACTCACATTTAAACTGCATACTTCAAATCAACATCTAAATCTTACATAACCTGTTGTTTCTTATGCTCAGATAGCTTTTAAAATCAGGTTGATCCAGCCAATGTGCATTTGCAGTCCCAAGCGTGCATGTCATCATGGTGTTTCTTAGGGATGCAACAATACCATTTTTTCAGATCCGATCCGATACCAGCGCAGTTTTTAAAAAAAATCCATGTAGAATTTCTATACTTCTGTGTCACTCCCCAGCAGGCACAAAACAGGCACACAACGTCATAAGACGTTGATATTTGGTTAAATTTTGGTTGCGACGTCGGGTGACCAAAATTCTACGTAAATTCAACGTCTAATGTCAACATTAAATTGATGTTCAATACCGATGTCAGCTGACGTTGAGATTTTGTTGTTTTTAGGTTGTGCAACCAAAATCCAACGTTAAGTCAACGTCAAATTGACGTTAAATATTGACGTCAACCCGATTTTCATTTTCAACAAAAATGCAACGTCTGTCTGACGTCATGTCCAACGTCAACCTGACGTTACATAGACGTCTGGTGCCTGCTGGGTCTTTTGTGTGTTAAACACAATCTACTAGACAACTTCATTTTAATTAAAAATAACATGAAAAAATATATAGGGGCTGTTTACACCTGGTCACTTCATGCATTTTGTAATATAAATCCGATCACTCAAACCACTTCAGGAGGTGGTCTGGGCTGTATTCCAGACGAAACTGGACATGTGTAAAATGCATCTGGTTGTTGAAACCACATATGTAAATTTTACTCCTCCCAAAATGTAAAAAATAATAAACGTGTGAGACTGTGTTATAGGCTATATGAGATTATAGTCAGATATGACTGCGCTAATGCAACACGCATCGCTGCGGACAAGTAGCTGTATCTCTTCAGCAAGTAGTTACAAGTAGTAAGACAAACTTATCTTTCCAGTGCTGATGCCGCGCACTCTCCTATTGCGGTCTTTGATCTTGAAATGAGCTGATAGTGCACAATTTTATAAAATCTAAACATTTAGTGAAATAACATTATTTAGTTGGGAGCAAATAAAAGTGAATATGTGAAGGACTAAATCTGGTAAAATGTTACACATTGCTCTTTGTATTGTTGTAAAATACATTAATGAAAACAAGTAAACGTATTTATTTATAAATATAAACTACAAAATTAAAAGACATTTAGCACAGTAATGAAGGCAGGAACATATTATAGAGGAGTCCTATCTATAATGCTGCCTCCATTACTTTGCTATACATTAGATTGTTAATAGCCTTGATAGGACAGAACAAGAAACGCTATAAATAATCTTTCATTGCGCAAAAGCCTTATTATACGAAAAGCTCCAACAGAGAGCGGCACAAAGTGCTTATGTGCATCCTGTGCGCAGAATGATGCGCTTGAAACAGCACAGTCACAGCGCGCAGCTCCGCACAGTGTTGCCAACTTAGCAATTTTGTTGCTAAATTTAGCAACTTTTCAGACTACCCTAGCAACTATTTTTTCCAAAAGCACCTAGCAACAAATTTAGCAATTTTTAAAATTTATTTGGCAACTTTTAGCAACTTTTGATAAGTGACTCAGACAATAAAAAGGCACACATTTTCCATCTAAATTACACAAGAAGAGGAAACCAAAGATGCCTAGCAGTACACACATCACGTGAATTGAGTTACTGCTATTTGCATTTGTTCAATTTAATAATAATAATAGTAATTTAATAATTGTTCATTTATGATACACTTTGTTAGTAGCTTGTACCTGCAATTGTTGATCAGTTAGTACACTGTAAGAAAAATGGAAAAGATACTAGTAATTTTCCAGGACATTATCCATTATCCATGATAACCCTGTAACCCGAAAACACAATGCGTAATATAAAATGCAGGTAAAAAACCAATATGGAAAATTATTTCATATTAACATAGTAGATTGTGCCCTATTTTTACAGACTTTTCTTAGAGTGCAGCATAATACACTGCTTAAAGCATAATTGTTGAGAATGTGTAGTATTACTAGTTAAGTAGATATTAAAAAAACCCTGAAATTGTAATCATTCAAAAATGTGTAAGTGTTCAATAATTCAATGTATTTAAAAAGTTATTTATATTTTAATATTATATTTTGCATATTATTTTACAAACAAATCTAAATTAAATGATATAAAATATAGTTTTTTGCTGAGATTTGATGTTGTGACAATTTTGCGTCATGATTACGAAATGACATCATTGCGCAATGACATCATAACGTCATTTAGCAACTTTTAGCAACAAATCGACCTTCCTTTAGCAACTTTCTATGAAAATTAGTTGGCAACACTGACTCCGCATAAAGAAGTTCAAAGCACAAAGGAAAGAGATATTGATGCGTAGCTTATTAAATCTGTGCGATAGTTTATTGAGATTTTTCTTTTAACAGTTTTAAATTTTAGTTATTGTGCGCTCTTCGAGAGAGTTTCATCGTCTTGACTGTTGTAACCGAACGTGACACGCTGTTTGAATGCTGAATGGAGGATGACAGACAGACGCAGCGGAGAGAAGAGTTTACGTGAACTTGAATTTAACGACTTAAATATTCATCTGTACCTCACATTAAACTATGGAACAGCTTCAGAAGACTTTGACTTTATTGTGCTTTATAATGTTTTTGTGCTTTCATGGGGCTTAACAATAACACAGAGTAGTATACGCACAATATCGGATTTGGATCGGTCTCTTCTGACCGATACCCGATCCGCAGAAAATGACCGTATCGGAGCCGATACCGATACTGAGTATCGGATCGATGCATCCCTAGTGTTTCTATAGGATCTGGAGCTTCTAACGGCAGCTGCAGTGATGCAATGACTTTATCGATTAATGATTGGATCTTTTATTTAGAAGGTAAGATTTACTCCACCATAGTGTGTGTTACATCTTTTATCATTCACAGAAATATGAGTGAACCATCTTGGTATATATGCAGTTGTTGATGATTAATGGGTTAAACAATAAAATGACTTAGAATCAAGCCTGGGTGGACACCACAAGACATCACAATGCATGCTGTTGTAATCATGCCACAGTTCACAAGCCTCCAGTTTGATATCGTTACTATGTTGTTTGTGACTTTGGCTTTCCAAGACAGCTAAACAAATAAGGAAGCCAGAGGAGGAGTTAAGGACTTCCTGTTTCAGGCACATGCGCTGTTTCTCCTTCACTGCATTGCAGAGTCTCATCAGCTTAGCACTGTACCTAAAATAACCAGATGCTGTCCTCTCTCTCTCTCTCTCTCTCACACACACACACACACACACACACACACACACACACACACACACACACACACACACATACATGCACACATACACCCTCTCTCTTTTTCTTTCTCTCAGAGGACAGAATAGCCCTTCTTCATCCTTGAAAGACAAATCATGACTCATCCCTCTTGACAAACTGCTGTGTTCCCTATTTCTGGTAAAGGTGCATGTGTTTCTGTATATGAGAGTGTGGGGGGTGGAAGTTAGAAAGCACATATCAAATTTGTAAGCATCCAAGGAGAGTTGTAAAATCTCAGCACAATCATGTTTTGAAAGGTCATGTATCGCTCTGGCTCACGAACATGCCAGGACATTTAGAAATGTTATCTTCAGATCTATACAGGGAGTTTGAGTATATAGAAAGTCCTAGAATGCACTGTAGTAAACAGCAGTTGCATTTTCTGGCCTTATTAGAGATGATAGGGATGGACTGATATCACTGGCTGAGTAAGAAGAAGATTCATATGCAAGGTTTATGAAAAAGAGATGCTCATAGGTCAAAGGAGATATTATATAGCTCATATTAGTTCAGGTACTAGTTTAGATGTAAATAACATTTAAAGACGTAGTTCACCCAAAATTTCTGTCATTATTTATTTACTCACCCTCAAGTTGTTTCAACCCTGTATGACTTGCTTTCTAATGTGCAACACAAAAGAATATATTTTGAAAAAATGTTGGCAACCAAACAGTTTTGTATGGACAAAAAAATATCCGCTTTAGGTTTTTTTTTTTTTTTTTTTTTAAAAAAAGCGTTTGTGAATGTGCATGTCTCCACCAAATTTGGTCATATGCCTCTACCAAAGTAACATTGTTAAGGCATAAAATAAAATCAGGCAGCATGTGATAATCACTATAAGCTCAGTTCCTTTGTCTAAAAACAATTCTGTATCTTCTTTGGTTGGATAACAACATCATGTGGCTGTTGGCGGCAGTGGGGGAACTAATTTCCCTGGTGTTGTTTCTAATCTTCTCAGGTCTCCTGAGAAAAAGCACTTTGTGTCTGTGCAACAACAGATGGGAAATGACATTTGAAAGTGTAAGGGAAAGTGTATTAAAAACACTGTATCGGTAAAAGTAGTTTTTCAGTTGGTTAGGACAGTAGCAAGTTGACAGATGAGTTAAAAGCAGCTTTTGTAGGACCCTATAGGGTAGGACCCTTGTAGGACCCTAGTAGTACCCCATGCTGTAAAATTCTACAGCATTTTAGTGTAGAATTTTCTTATTGAAATATTGTTCGTGTATTAGGTGAACTATCCCTTATTTCTGCTGTGATTTAACCGATCCAGTTTCACTATCTCCACCAGATCCTAACTTTAATCTCTTCAAAATAACAGGAGTCACGTCTGAACTCTTCCTTTCTCCTTATGATCTGAATCACAGGAGGACCCTTGGGATAGAGCGAGAGGAAGAAGTTTATTGTTTCAGACCGACTGTGGAGTGTGGAGGGATTGAATCTGGGACGGTCCAGCTGATCTGCCAGAGACACAGGGAGGTCCTGTCCTATCACATTTATGTTTGCTCATGAGGGTGGCCTTAGTGACAGCTGTTTGGGGAGTGGAAGGAACAGAAGACTCCCAGCATCGGCAGGAGACAAATAGGGGGTCAGGAAAATGCACGGTGGGGTGGCTCTCAGCTTGGAAGACTCCGCACGGACATTTATATGTACAAGTTCCTGGAATTTGTAACAAAATCGCTCCTTTTTTGTATATTGCTCCAAGTCAGTGCCAAAAAATGAATTCCTCCTTCATCAAATGAGCGGTAAAGAATTCACTGCATATGTTTCCATGAAACAAACAAATCTGAAGCCAACATGAAGGAAATTTTAGCAAAGCGAGCACTTAATCCCTAGCCGCCTTGCAGATATGTGATTTATCGAGTCTGGGTGAAGAAATGCAAAGCTAAAGTCTTACTCCCTGTAGACTCCTTTGATAACGTTTATGCTATTTGCAAATGTGAAGCTCAAATGCCATAAATTTGCCACAGACTAATAAGTTTAGGCAAGAGATGATGTGTTTGTCTGCCTTTGAAGCCAAAGATTTTCCCCTTCAGTGAGTGAGAAACGGACAGTTTGGTGTGTGTCGCTCTGGTTCTGATTCAGACTTTGATAAGGCTGATGATTTGTGGACCTCAAAGACTGTTGTGATCTCTGATTCTCTGTGTAACTGATTCAAATCAACTCACATGTACATTTGATATGATTAGGCGTGTAAGGGTGCAGTATATTTTGGTGGCCTATTTGTCAGGATCAAGTTGTAAGCACTAGCCTGTTAAAACACTGGGGCAGTTTACCACAGTAATACTACACTGGTGTAGATTGTTTGTGAAGTAAGTGACTTAACTGAGAGAGACTGAGGTTTTCTGTGTGTTGCCAGAGGCTGATCGTTTCACATCTGTGTTTGTGTCGAATGAGATGATGCATGCAGTTTGTGGTCTCTGAGGCTTCGATACTAAATATGTGTTACTGGAGTGAGTATGTGTGCTTAACCCCCTGCACAAAGCATGTCTTTTTCTCTCATGCTGGATGAGTAGTTTACTGTTTCAAAATTAAGCTGGAATTTTGAGCAAATTAAGTTAAATAAAATGAATATGTGTATATCAAAAACAGCTAAATTGTGTGTTGTCTCAATGACTGCCTCACTAAGTAAATCTTCTCCATAAAGCTGCTGACAATCATTGATATGAATTAAATTTAGATGCCTAAAAAGAGTATGGAAATTATTTAGCCATTTTGCCCTAAATCAATAGTGAATAAAAGTGTGACGTTTTGGATCCCACTGACTTTTATCAAATGGCAGTTCTTTAAAACAGTGGTGTCAGAGAAAGGAAACATGCAAAATGTGCAGTGTTGGGGTGCCTCCAGGACCAGGGTTGGGAACCACTGCTTCAAAATCAATTATTTATTTTATTTATTTATTTTTTATTTTTTTGTGATCTGTTGAATTTTCTTTTGCCAATAAACTATGCCTTTAATAATGAAGCAGTGTGCTTACTAAGCAATAGGTGAAAGCGAGATAGCAGGAGATTACAGTGAGCAACAGTTGGGTGGCTTATAGTTTGTTGTATCAGGGAGGTTTATTTTCTCAACTGGGAGGTTTGTGTTTGGGGCATAAACAATCAAGCATCCATCATGAAATCTCAAATGCCAACCTCAATTACAGTTTCTCTGCAAGCAGATTACAATACAGAAAAAGCAAGCAATGAGGATAACAGTCACTAACCATGCTTCAGAGTGGAAATCATTTCCCAGCTGGGAAAATTGAGCAATATGGATTCAATTCATTGACTTTGGTCTATTATGATTCCCTGTTGCTCATAATGTGCCTAAAATGTTTATCATCCCTCTGTCATCAGAATTTGTAAGCTTAACTTCAAAAGTTTTAGGGTCAATATTCAGCTAAATGTCAAACCTCATTACACAAAACACTGTTTCACCCGTAGTAATCAGGCTTCATTTAACTGTAATAGCTTTCCTTGTGGTAATTGAATTGCTTAGAGGGACAGTTCACCCAAAAGTAAAAATTCTGTCATCATTTGCTCACATTCATGTTGTTCCAAACCTGTATGACTTTATTGCTGTGCAACATAAAAGAAGATATTTTTAAAAAGTGTATGGGGAAAAAAACCTCCGAGACAATTTTCAAATGACCGTGTCCACAGAAGAAAGTAAGTAATGCAAGTTTGAAATTACATGGATGAGTAAATGAAGACAGAATTATTGGGTGAACCTGTCTGCTTCATCCATCAGCTGCTGATTTTGGATCTAAAGTCTTACTCCCTGTAGACTCCTTTGATAACACATTCTATCATGTTTCGTTTCCACACTCTCCGAACTCACCACCGGAGTCCCACAGGGTTCGGTATTCTGACTGCTGGTGTTGACTGTCTACAGCTTGATTAGTACATCACATGTTTTCTCTTATCACTTCTATAATGATTATACACAGCTTTACATCTAACATTCCCTTTTCGTCTGAAGAAGTGATCTCAGTCTGCATCTCTGACCACTCTGAACTTGGAAGGTTTCTCATAATTACCTCATCTACTGCTGCTCTCCCCTCACCATCCTTACAATTGGCAGAATTAGATTCAAATTTATTTTTTCTGGCCTACAGTACAGGAAAATGCAGGCCACCTTTTAGATACAGGCAGTGACTGAATCATACATCAGGCACATACATCATTGTGTAAAACTAGTCCTCCATGTGTCCATCTAGGTTAGGAAACTTCTCTATTCTTGTCTTCCAGTGTTGAAATGGCAAAAACAGCTATATCTAGTATAGTATAACTCTTACTGACAAGTCTACAGCACAGTCTTCTGACAAATACTTTAAAATTAAAATATGCCCTTAAAACTAACTAAATTAGCCAAAAATAGATATTCTGTAAGTGTGATGTTATTATTAGGGGTGTATGCTAGTTGTTGCTGTAAGGTTTCCTGATGTAAATCAAACGATGATGATGATCCATCTGTCCTCTCCTGTTTCTCTATGTGAGACAGTCCTCATCAGCAAGGGGTCAAAGGGCAGAGGTTAACAGGCATGGATAAACCATGACCCCCAAGGGGATTTTTATTGCCCTGTGTCAGGCGCATCGTAGGTATGACTATTTGAATGTGTACAGTGGGATTCAAGTTTAAGACTTCTGGTGAAAATGCTGCTATTTTGAACTTTTCTCATTTGCTACCATTTTTCCTTCACAGATTATAATACCAGTATCACAATTAGAGTTAAAAATAAACATGAATTTTAGAATGTATTTTGAGTGTAATGAGTGTATTTTCCGAAAGCTAGAACTTGTAGCTTTGTGTGTTTGTCACTTATATCCTCTCTGGACCTCTCACAGTGTATGTGACAATCCAGTTATCATGTTATGCATGCATATAAGATCTGGAGCCATGTATCATGGTTACAGCAACATTATGAATGTTGCTGGCATACATTTACTAGCCTGGGCTTTCAGTTTAATGAGCTATATGAGGATTTGATATACTGTAGTTTACACCCTGTTTAAGGCCTTTTTAACGCTATAATTCATCTTAAGGTGTTTAAATTGGCATTTAAGAGACTGAGGACACAAGTTCAGATATTCTGCAAAAACCCAATTTTTTTAACTGTTCATACCAAGAGGCCAAGGTTAACAAAAATAAAAGACACACACACACACACACACACACACTTTTATGTATATATCTCAGTCTCATACACTGATCACTTATATGAGCTCCATCCGTCGGTGGGCATTTTAAATCCATAAGTATGTCAGTTTTGTAAACTTTAACAGTCCAAAATGTCATGGACACCAAAAGAGTCTTGAAAACTTTAGAAGGTCACATCTGTAAGATGACTGTTATTTGGAGTATTTGACAACTGGATAGATGTTTAAGACAGCATGAATTCTCCTTTCCTTTGCTGTCTTTCCCTGTCCTACAGAGAAGAGATTTGCACCCTCTCTGCAGAGTGATTTGTGGGATGAGCAGCCGTCCCTGAACATCTGATCTGCAAAATTAAGCAGAGAGGCTGCAACAGAGGAGGGGAGGAAGAGGAGAGAAAAGGAATCTGGCAGATCAGTGCAATACAGGGCAGCAGAACAGATGGAAGTATGAAAAAGATGGGTGCATTTCCAGATAATGAAGTTTTAGGAAGGACATAGGAAAACATTATTTTTGTTCTATTAATGTACAGCATAAAAAAGCAATGCACAAGGCCAGTCACAAATCACATTCATGACAGCACACACACACTCACACCTGATGTCACACCGCTGTGCAAACCTTCCACCCACAAGTGTGTGGTGCCATAAAGATAAATTGTGTTTACCTTTAGTTATTTCAGATAAACAACTGTCACACTTAAACACACTCACACTCTGTCAGTTTTTTGTTGGTTGAACAGTTGTTAAATGTCCCGGGTGAGTTACGACCTTAGTAAAGGACCAAGTGTGTCACCAGCAGGCTCAGACATTGCTCAGAAACCACTCAGCTGGCCAATCAGAGTTGGATACATTTAAAAATAGCAAGAATTGTTTAGCCTAATTTATTAACAGTCATTTTCTTGTCAATTTTCTTCACTGTTATAACTGGCATAAAACCTTCCTGGATGGATCAGTGTGGTGGTCTTATTTTCAGCTCGAAAATGTCAGTAGATGTAGTAGATATCAGACACCACTTGTCTAAAAGCTCTGCATGGATTTGATCAAGAAAATGACATGCTGAAATATTAAGTAAACAACTCACAATAGATGACGTGATGTTATATAAATACTTCAGTCTCTCATTAAATTACTTTAGAGCTTGTGTACTGTGTTAAAGTCCACTCTTTTTTTTTTAAAGTTTTTGAAAGAAGTCTCTATTTCACTAAGTCTGCATTTATTTGATAAAAAATACAGTAAAACAGTAAAATTGTGAATTATTATTGCATTTTAAAATAACTCTTTCTATTTTAATATATTTTAAAATGTATTCATGTCAAAGTAAAGTTGAATTTTCAGCAGCCATTACTCTTAGTCTTCAGTGTCACATGATCCTTCAGAAATTATTTTAATATAATTATTTGGTGCATAAATAACATTTCTTATTATCAATGTTGAAAACAGTTGTACTGCTTAATATTTTTGTGGAATAAAATGTGGATAAAATTCTTTTTTGTAACATTATAAATGTCTTAGCTTTCACTTTGCACTTCACTAAATAAAAGCATTAATCTCCTTAATAAAAAAAATCTTACTGACCCAAAACTTTTGAAGACCTTAATTATGGATCTGAGTTATGGATCTGTAAATGACAAGTGAGGTCAGGTCAGATAAAGGAGGGGATGAAACAAGGCTGTGGTAGGGGAATTTGGGTGGGGTTGCCCCCATCGGCTTGGAATTCTGTCAAGGGGTCTCGGAATGTGGAGAATGACTGTCATGAGATAGGCCTGGGGGTCAGAGGCCTGGATGGGTTAAACGGACACCTGCTGGACCACTGTCAAAGCTGGAATTGGTTTGAGTCTTCTTGCTCGTGTTTATTTCTGCCTCTAAACAGAAAATTTCTTAACGTAATTGCATTGCTCACGTATTTTCCTACAGTTCCACAAGAGAGTCCTTTGTGATTCCTATTACTTCTCTATTTTTAAACTAGTCTGAAGCCTAATTGACCTTTAACTTAATAGTACTATGCTGCTCAGAGAGGAAAGTATTTCTGATATGATGCATTGTAAAGTCTCTGATTCCTGTTTTCTCCAAAAGTTTATGGAATTCAAAAGCCAAGCTGAGAGTATAAAATGAAGGTAAATGGTGAAAACCCCTAGATAATCTATATCTAAGAAAATGAACAAACATTTATTATGGTTAACCTTTCAAAAAGCCATTAGAGTTGGTGGAGTATACGGGTGCTATTTAGATTACAGTCCTGTCCAGCAGAGCTGACTGGATCCAAAATGTGATCGACAGCCCAGAGTTGAGAATTGCGACATTCTGCCATCACTGAAATATTTAATGTATCCGAGGGAATTGTGAATGCTTGGTTATGTGAATTCAGTCAGTCAGATGGGTAATCTATGTTTGAATCTTTCTAATCTGTTTTATTCTATGACATCAATGCCGTCTTAAATTTAAATGTAGTCAACATGGAAGCTGATGCTGAAATTAAAACCATGAACTGTCAAATCCTCTCTCAGATCCTCATCTTTAACTGAGTTCTTTTCCTGCACCTGTTTTAACAATTCACTGTAGTACACAAGAGAAGTGCCAAACCATTTGAATAGTGCACAGTCCCTTTGCCGGATCTTCACAAGAGGTGCCTCCCTTTTGGAAGCCAGCCTGATCCATTCATTTAATTAAACTGTCCTTCGGGGAGACTCAGTGTGTATGTCTGTGTAGGTGAACACCAGATTGTAAACTTGAATGAAACAAGTTTTTTCTGTATTTTTAATCAAATAAATGCAGCCTTGGTGAGTATGAGAAACTTTTCAAAAACATTTTTAAAAAATGTAACTCCCATAAATTTTCAACAATACTATACATTGTAATGTGAAGGTTTTTTTTGTTGTTGTTGTTTTTTTTTTAATTAAGAACACATTTGGTTATTCATATATGGCCAAAATCCAAACTCAGAACAAGCTAAGGGTACAACTGAGCAAAGCCTGGTGAGAAATAATTGCAATATATCATTATTTTAAATAGCTCCACACTAAATTGTGTCATCATACCTTTCCCGAAAAGATTGTTACAATTTTAACTCTTCATGTCTCTCTCTTCTTTCTTTCTGTTTTAGCCTCTTCAGAAGAATGGACAGATCTCCATTTCCAGTCTTAATGGGAAGACAGATGATCAGACAGAATATAATGGCCACACGGAGGAGAACCCACCAGCTGAGGGTATGTGCTCATAACCATGTGCTTGAACATTGTGTGTGTATATCACTCTCATATCTTTATTAACATGTCTGTGTGCGTGGTATGGCAATGACTGACACTACTTGTGGGCCGGCTCCCAGCCTCAGGGGTCTCTGTGTGTGTGAGGCTTAAGATGTGATCTTTATCTTTTTTTCTGTGCGCCCTCTTTCCCCTACTGATCCTTCTCATAATCCCCAGCAGTCCTGAAGACGAGAACACCTACATAGAGTCTGCAATGAGTGGACACCAACATAGATCTCTTTAGTACCCTAACCATGGTCTGTGAGAAGACTCTAGGGCAATAATGCATACCATGTTTATTTTTATTCGTTTTGTGTTCCTTTCTTGCTTTTCAACTCAGAGAGACCACCGAGATGCTTCCCCCCAATAATATTTAGCAAGCCATGACCTAGCTGACCCCTTAAAGAAGTGTATGTTTTTAATAAGCTAGCCTCATAGCATGTATAGAAATCTTAGGTGTCTTTAAATTTGGAGGTCAAATCACAGACTTTGCTGGAATTTCATCATGAATAAAACTAAAAAAAGGAAGGTATATTGAAGAATAGCAAAATGATTGTATATAGTGAGCCATGAATCTATGCGGAATAGAATGCAATTAGCATTTTCATAAATATTCTTGAATATAAAATGAGTAATGGTTTTAGTAGTGTATCATATAGTTTTCAAAGGTTATTATGACAAATAGTGATTCAAGTAGTAAATTCTCAAGCTTAGAAAGAAATTAGTAGTTTTGATTAAGAGACCAAAAATTAAGTCATTGTTTACTCAAATTTACACCCTAACTTTTACTGACTTGATGTTCATAACAGAAGTAGCAATACCCGATTCGTGAATGAATCATTCAGAAAATATCAAACCTAAATGAATTGTTTGTTCACAAATCTGACATTGCTATTTCTGTCATAAACATTATGTATTTTTGTATAAAATGTATCAAAGCAAGAACAAAAGAATTATTGACAGAAAGCAAGAATAGTCTCTCTTCTGTGCCACATCTGATAGTGTAAACATATTTACACACAAATAAAACCTGTTTCCTATTGTTGTGGCTGTGGATGCAGTGAGACATTATGTATATGCAAGTCTCAAGCATGACAATACCAGGACAAGCCCTTGAAATGCTCCCAAAATGCCTCAATACTGGCTTTATTTAATCTGCATGATTAATGCTGAAATGCCAGCCAAGAATATTTAGCCATAATTTTCTAGCATGCTCAGTGCAGCCATTTATTTTCTACAGCATCCCCAGAGTACCAGAAAAACCCCTGGAACATTTTATAGAAACATACTGGGAGAATAATGTGTGTAAAATGAATGTGTTGATATATCTGTCTGTTCTCCATTGTTAAGAAACCTCTCAAAATATGATGCTGTCAGGTTTTAGTGCAACTTTACAATGGAAACCATGTACACAGAGTCAGATAAAGACAGATGAGAGAGAAGTATGATTATTTTGGTGTCCACGCTGCCAAAAATGAAAAAACAACAAAACAAAAAAAAAAAAAAAAACTGCCGGTATTGTGCAATGTCTCCCCAGACAAAATCAACAAAGAAGAAAATAGTGCTCTCAATATTAAAAACACATACATTTTACAATTCCCTTTAATCAGCATCTTTTCGATTTTGACTAATGTTCATGAATACACACCCATACAAGCTCACTCATTCACATGATTATACTAATGCACATATGTCAGCAGGAAATTACAAATACAGCTTTACTCGCCTGACCTACATGAACAGACATGCAACAGTTACATGTATACAAAAGTTTGCAAATGAATTAAGTTCTCCCACCCACCCACTTACACACACACACACACACACACAAGCTGGCTGCCAGGCGTTTAGGAGGCGGCGACGTGAGTGAGTCCAGAGAGTGAGCTCAACCATTATCTCATACACAGCCCTTCCCCACCGAGCCGAGTGTGTGCATGTGTGTGTTTTTACTCTGATAGCATATGAGTCTGTGTTCCATATCAAACATGTTTTAACAGGCTGTATGTGATTATCTGTTTATCTTCGGAATTCAGCCTTGCTGATATAAGTACGTCCCTTTACTGTATATTTTCTTTTTGCTATCCGTATGTGTGTTTGACCTATTTCTGTGGAATTGTGTCCACAGAGAGCTCCGCCTCTGAGATTGTTGATAATTGCTTCAGATTGTTTTATTGGTATTTAGAATTTGAATCCAAAAGGGTGATTTGATTTTGACATTGTGTGTGTGTGTGGTGTCAGTAATTCACTTCTTAGAATCTTTTTTCCAGACCTGCAGTATGATTTGAGGTCAGATTCCTGGAAAATTATGAACATATTTTTATTTTGATTAAGCACTTGTTTTCTAGTTTAAAATAAAAACTATTCAGGTCAGCGTCTATTGAAGCCACATACAATTTGCACTGATTTCTTGTGTTGAGATTTATTAGTAACTTGGGATTTTCTTGACTGAGTAAACATTTGATACTACGAGTATGTTTTAGTAATACTCGTGCTGTTGATCAGAGAAACACACATGAGGAAAGTTGAGATGACATGAGAATGGAATGTGTGAAGTGTGGAGTGATGAAGGGTTTGGCAGAAAGAGAAAACCACAGGGAGAGTGTGAATATGTGTTTGATTAAGTGTAATTTAATTCCTTTAATTTGCAGCAATAAAATTGTATAAATGAAAAGAAATGTAAAGAGTGCATAAATGAAAAGAAATAAGAGTTTTCCCTGTGAAAGCATTAAAAGAGTCTAGTTTCATTATTGTTTGGCTGTTAAACATTCATCCTGACTGTGGATATTGACAAAAGGATATTGAAAGTGAGATTTGGTCTGGGTGGACAGGGAATACATAATTCAGACAATCAAATGTTGGCTTGATGTTTTACATTACAACATGTTTACATAGAATCTCCCAGACCACTGGGTGATTAATAAGAAATGTGATTGTCTCATATTGTGTCACTGAGATAAGTTATGTCATGATCTATTATTTTGCCAACCATATATTGATATAATTTTTCAAAAGTGACAGTAATGTAATATTTCAAATAAATGCTGTTTTTCTGAACTTTCTATTTATTAAAAAGTCATACAAAATGTATAACAAAAATAGTAAGCACTGTTTTAGTAAGCACTGTTTTAGTAAGAACTGTTTCTTGAGTATTAAATCAGCAATTTCTGAAGGGTCATGTGACACTGAAGACTGAAATAATATCTGGTGAAAATTTAGCTTTGCCATCACAGGAATAATCTAGCTTACATTTTAAAATATATTTAAATTAAAAATTGTTAGCATAAGAGAGATCTGTCGAAACATTTAAAAAACTGTTACCGACCAAAAACTTTTGCATGGAAGTTTACAGTGTATTGCAGTATCATTTATGTAGGTACACCAAATGAACTACAACTGTGAGGTGAATTGTGATGTCACGGGTACAAGTTGTACCTAGCACTGTGACAGCTCATGGAGTAGTTATGCACTATCAATAATCTGAGTCATTGTCATAGTGTCCTTTCCGAAAAGTGACAAATAAGCCCAGTGAAAGTAAATGACCTAATAGCGAAGGAAACTGGTGAGGGAAGAGGAAGCAATGATGCAAAAGAATGAGCGTGCTTCCTGCACAGCATTCCTCAGCTTCCTCTATCCATAGAAAACGGGAAACGGGAAGAATAAAATAAGGAAATCTTTATATAGAGATGTAGAGTTGGAGGAAGGTACAAAATGCAGAGATGCCGTTTTAAAGATAATCTAGTGAGTGAAATCATGTGAAACTATAAAGCTGGAGATTGCTGGAGAGTTAGAGACAGTCGTCTGATCCTGGCCAGATCTTCACACAGCTCTCATTTCCTTTTCCTCCCATCATTTCGACATCATCTTCCTGGCCCAAGGAATGCGTGCACAGATGAGGGCGTGTGTATGTGGAAGTATGCGTGTACGTGTGTGAGTTGGGGTCTGCAATGACGTCACAGCATCCCCTGCAAGCCCCCAGGCCAGCGGGAAGCCCACTTCCACATGTTCCCAGCCAAAACAGACAGCCAACTGCTCACGCTTTTGTGTTTGATCACGTTTCCCTGATGCAAGAGATAACATGGATGTCATTCTGGGTATCAGTTTCACCATGACAGACCATGACTGTGATTAGCTGTTGGTATTTTATCACATCTTACTACATCAGGCTGGTATAGGCAATCTGTGTTAGTTGTGTCTTCATGGCCAAATCCTCAAATATGACTCAGCTTATAAGTGCTGCATTCAGGAAGAAGTAGAGTACAAGCGTCCTCTTTTGAGGAATGTCCATTACAGTAGAAAGGCAGTGACTCACACTGTCTTTAGTGTGAGAGAGTATGTGCTTATTGAATTCCACTCCTATGGAGTCACTGGGGGCAAAAAGCCTTTCCCATATGTCAAATCCCTCTGATCTGAGCCCCATGGCTCTGTCTGTTACTATAAACCACAATAAAGTCTGAGGATGGCTATTCATCGGCTATTCAAGAAGAATTTGCCCTACTTGTTCCCTCTAGCTTTGCACTCAAACACTTAATTTAATGTCTAGCACTGCAGTCCAGTACCTTAAAACATCACAATAACATAGCAATCAAATCATTTGAGTACAACTAATGTTGTGGTAAAGTGACTGATACAGAAAGAGCTTTTGGTTTAGTTAGGAGAGATAAAATACCAATCTTAACCAGATGAGTTTCCGCATCGTCTGTAGGATCCAGACCAAACTGGATTAGAGTTGTGTTACCCACTTAGAAGAAGATTTTAGCTGGAATTCGCACATTCCATGAGAACAATGGCAAGGTGTGAGATGTCTGATTATTAGACCCTTGTATTCTGAGGAATCTCACTGGTATTCTTCAGCCATCTTCCTTCAACAAAACTTGAATGAAATAAGCTGCCTCAGTTTACAGTTTGAATGAACCATTAGCACTGGAGAGTGCCAGCCTCATTACATTAGCATTCCACTAGCTTGTCTGGGAAGCAAATTTGAAATAGAAAGTCACTTTATATGCTAACTTTTCACTTAAGAACAAGAACAGATCATTTTATTAAGGGAGACATTTTTATAGTGTTTTTCCTAAAATATTTTAAAATAACAGAAGGTCAGCATATTGACACATGGGTCCAAAATTCACTAATGTAGGTAAAATTGGCTTTTTTTTTTTAAATAAAGAGGAGTTATACACAGTTTCTCTGGATGGCTACAAGATACTGCAACACCATGTGTGGTGTAAATTAGATTGTGTTAAAAATCTTTTTTATTGTCCAAAACTCTGTGTGGCAATTTATACAGTATGTGGAATATTCATCACAGTAAGTCACTAAACCGTTAATAATAATGAAATCATGATGTGTTGTCTTCTTGTTTTTGTGACAGGTTTGTCAAAGCAATGTCAATAAGATTAAAAAAAATGTAAAACAGTTTTGGTTGGAAGTATTTATGGCTAGTATTTAGGCCCATGGACTGAGAGTGATATAGAGGAGATATAAAGAGTGAGCTTGGTAGAGTGAGAGGGAGAAGAAGCAGAGAGATAAGATGCAGGAGAACGTATTGTGAAGGTCCTCATTTCACCCTTGTACATTTTATGTGTCATATGGATCCTGCCACCGTGGACGAGAGAGGGGAAGAGGAGATGGAGCTCTGTGTAACATCATGTACAGAAATGCCTTTGATAACTTGAGTAATTTTCCCTCCCTTCACACACACACAAACACATAGACATAGACACACATATTTTAACTATGGATTGACAATTTCTGTCATTTTGAACAGGGAAAGAAAAAGTTGGGTAGAGGAATGTTAGAGTTTGAGTGAGTGGGTGGAGGGAGTGTGTAAAGAGGAGTGGAGGGGGAAGGAAGAAGGAAACTCATTCAGTAGAGAGGGGCAGAGAACAGCTGAAAAGCTTTGGAGGAGGAGGAGGAGTGGGGGGTTTGGGGGGTATGGGTGGGGTGGTCCCACATAGGACATGTGTCAGTGTCTGTTGAAATGTGTGTTACCCACCCGTTCCCCTCATTCTCACCCAGAAACTCAGAAGAGGAGACGCCTGGCTTCAACACAAGCTCACAGGACAGAGAAAGAGAGGGAAACAAGAGTGTAGCCTTAAAGCCTATCAGCTGATCGTAGTCTGAGAGGAAGCAAGACTTTTACAAGAAGGGACTTCAAAAAGCATCACTGTCAGCAAAAGTTAAACAGCAATACTGTTTCTTTTTTTCTGAAAAGTAATTGCAAAAGTTTCTGAAATGCTTGGGACAATAACTCTAACAGGTAAGATGCATCTTAAATCTATGACTTGTTAAAGTTGAGGCATATCATGGTTATTAGGGGACAGTGGGAGGCAGTAATAATTAAGATGGTTTGTGTAGGAAATTTTTGACATTTTGATTATTATTATTGGGTTAAATTACAAATTTGTTATTCAGTAATCAGTTAAATTTGTGGACAAATTCTAATATCGTCTGCCTGATCTATAGCTGTGGCATTATAGAGGGCATGTTGTTAAATACTGTTTAATATCTGTTTTTATGAGAAAATATTTAATTGATTTTTCCTTTGAGTAATTAATTGCTTTCACTTACATATCTCCACGTTCTTGTGTGTATGTGTTTAATTATTTTGCATTTCATTAAGCCTTAGAACATATAAAACACCAAGGATTCCTTAAAAGTTTCAGTGTTTTTTTTTTTACAAATATATACAAAAAATAGTTCTGTATATTCTAACAGTGATGCTTAGAGTAGTGAAGTCATATCTCTAGTCTGTTAATGTGAAGCATTAACCTTTAAGTATGGGAGACCAACCTGAACCTTAGAAGGATTTATCTGTTCTACGTCTCATGTAGTATGAGAAAACAGTACAGTTGGAGGGTTTATACATGTACTATATAGAATTCTTGGAAATGTTGTGTTCTGATGGGCTTCAGTGGTCTCAGATGTCCTTCTTTTTAGGAATTTTAATGAGTTTTTAAGCCCCTCAGATCTTAGTCAGGGTTCTCGAGAGGTGGTGTGGGTATATGGAATTGATGACCCACATGACTTCAAAAAGTGTTTTGATTAGCTGGGAATGTTTATTAGGATTTTGTGCGGATGTTCTTATATTTATGTTTATGTCTGTTTAATCCATTTTTTCCTAAATTGATCATTTCATTTTATTTTAATTGGCTTAAATTTCATATATGCAGAACATTGCAGGTTTATTAATTTTCTGTTTACATAATGTAGTTATTCACCACTACCCACTTCCAAAAGTGGATACTGATAGTAACAGTAATGGAATCTCGATTGTTTCATGATTCACATCTATGTCAAAGGGAATTACTAAAGTGTAGTTATTGGGTGGGGTAGTTGGCCTAGTAGGGGTCCGACAGTCAGTCTACTGCTGATTGTTCCTGTAACTTCCCTAAACTCAGACTCCACTAATGAACAGCCTGTATTTGCATGTAACAGCAAGGGGTAGGGGGTTGTTGACCACTACCTCAGACCCATCTCAACAAACATCCACCCCTCCCCCGTTTTTCTAGACTATCACACCACTGTGATTTCAGATGGCATTTGCTCCCACCCATTCCAAAATGCTCACCCACAGTTCCACACTTTAACAGCCACAACAGACACGCTATCAAATTCCTTGGCTCGAGTTTCCCCAGTCTGAGCCACCATTGAGACAAAGGCAAATGTAGGGCGACTGGTGGTTTCACCAAGTCTTTGGCCCATTTTGTCTTTCGTACTCATGTAAAAATACATTTGCACATATACAGTGCCTCCCTGTCTCCGGCTGTGTGAGGCAACAGCAGTGTGTCTTTTTGCATAAAAATGTGTGTCCTTCATAGTTAAAACATTACTACAGTGTGAGAAGAAACCTCCTGGAATGTACCCAAAGGAGATGTTTGTCAAATAATGTAAAGATGAATTAAAAGCAGATAATCTGTAGCTGCAGATCTGTCCAGAGAAAAAAGACTTATTTTTTTATGGCAGGTTTTTAGTTTAATTGTATTTGCGGGCCTCTTTCTAAATGTTTGCCTATATACTACTCTGACATTTTGATCCCAACTTTGCATTTTTTTCGAACACATCTGCACAACCGGGAATGTTTAAACTATAAGACTTGCTAATTGTTTTGCTAATCAGTCTTCCATATCACCAAGACTGAGAAAGTTCTATCTGTCATTCTATATGGCTTCCCATAATGCCCTTTTCCCATTTTACAACAAGGATTTTCATCATGGTAGTTTAAGTTCCAGGATGGACAATAGTGTGGGCCCCCCAGCCCTTTTGGCCAAAGCAGGAAAGAAAAAAAAACCAGGGGCCCATTGTGAGACAAAGAGGACAACACAATACAGTCTTCCTAAGCTGAAGTTTAGAATTTGGTTTGGTCTGTGGGGGGGATGGTTTGTTGTATTGTAGGGGGATGGGGATGCCAATGCATCCCTGTACCACATTGAACTGTGGGATTTGGTTTGTGCTTCACTAAATTTAAAGCATACATTGAAAACACAGAGCTTCTTTTTTTGTTTTAAACCAACAGAAAATGGACTGATCAATGTAAGCAAGTGACCACAACAGCATAAAGAGAATCAATATTTTATTTTAATGACTGTCTGTTGTCCTAAGAGTCTGATATGATGGCAGGCCGTAAATATAAGCCTGTTATTGCGCTGTAAGATTTTCAAGGTTAGGGTAGAAATCAGTCCAAGACTTTACCAGTCACATAAAAAAGAAATCATTCTAGAACAATTTATAAATTATTTTGATCTCTAGCTTAAGTTGTTTTGGTAGATGAATGGTTTGCTGCCCATTTATCTCGGCCTGTGTCATACAAGTGTGTAGGAAGTCAAGTAATGTGATATCCATGCATTAAAAATGCTTGGAATTTGTTTTTAAAGTCTTTTTAAATTTTAAAGGGTGGGTTTCAGACCCCAGAGCAAGAGCAAGGAGAGCCAGATGTGAACAGTCCCTTGCTAGGTTGGATGTCAAAGGAAAACTGGGCCTCTAGGAGGCTCACACTACATTCAAACTCGACTCCCTCTTCCTAGCCCCACACCCTCAAAACCAACCCACTCTTGTCAAAACACAGGCAAGGGAGGAATTCAAGACATTATGAGTGTTTGTTCTCTTGTTTATCCCACCTGTTGCAATTTTATTTCATTTTGTCTTTGGAAGCTTAAGAACTGGGCAAATATACAGGCTTAATGAAGATTAATAAAGTGATATCATTATGTGTTTGCTGTGCTTTATTAAATAAGGTCAATTTCATAGTCCAAAAGTTTGGAAACATAGCCTGCATAAATGTGAAGCTTACAAATCGGAAATTTCCCCTGGTTGCCTTGATGTTAAATGTTGTCATCATTCCCCAGCTTATAATTTTTTGTTGGTGCTCACAAGAAAGAGACCAGAAAATGTAAACTTAATATCAAATTGCCATCATATGCCTGATTAAATCTGTACAGGGGGTGAAAATGTTTTTGCAGTTTTTCTAGAAATGTGGCTCTGATTTCCTTCAATTGCCATAGCCCTCCATCTTGAATTAATTATATCACAAGATCATGTATTTTGCTTTTATAACTCTTAACTTGTTTTTCTACTCTTAGTCCTGTTGAGAACTGGCTATCCATAAGAGACAAATGAGTTTTATAAGACTTTATGAGTGTTATGATATTTAATGAATGATGATGATTTGATTTATGCTATTTCATAAGTGTGAACTTGGGTAACTTGAAATACTGTAACTGAAATAAAAATACTAAAAACTTTACTAAAACTTTGCGTGTTTTTCATTACAGTTGGCCAGACGGAAACCATCACCCAAAAAGAAGACAGCCCTGAAACAATTGAGGTGCATCAAGAAGAGGTTCCCCCTCAGGTTAATGGAGAGAAAGGAGACGATTCTGCAAATGCAGATGAAATTACAACCACAGAAGAGAAGGCAGTAGAGGAAAAACAAGAGGAGGCCAATGAGGTGGGCTTCAAGAAGATCTTCCGTTTCGTTGGATTCAAGTTCACACTGAAGAAAGACAAGAATGAGAAGACTGAGCCTGTGCAACTGCTGACAGTGAAGGAAGCAGAGAGTGGTGCAGATGAAACTTCTGAGGAAAAGAAAGAGGAATCTGCAACAGAGGAAGACAAATCTGTGGAAGACAAATCACTAGAAACTACAGAAAAAGAGCAAGAGGCCATGACTGAAGAAGTGACTGATAAGGCAGAAGAACCAGCAGACCAAACTGTAGTTGATGCCCCATCAGAGACAGAAAAGGTCAGTGAGGAAGTGACTGAAAAATCTGCTGAAGAAATGGGGACAATATCAGAGAAAGAACCAGACCCAGAAGCGCCAGCTGAATCGCCCACAAGTCCACCCTCTCAAGAGACACAGAGTCCCTTTAAGAGATTTTTCACTCAGGGAATCTTTTCTAACCTTCGAAAGAAGGCAAGCTTCAAAAAGCCCAAAGATGAGGAACAGGTCAAGGAAAAGTCTGCAGAGGAGGACATTAAGGAAACTGAGGAGACAGCAGAGGGTGTTATTGAGGGTACAGAGGAACCTAAAGTGGATGCAGAGAAAGAACCAGCTGAGGGTGAGCAGATAGAGAAACCTTCAGAAAAGGTTGAAACTAAAGCTGAAATGACAACTGAAACAACTTCCACTGAGATGGAAGAGCCACAAGAGCTTAAAGTAGAAGCTGAGGCTACAAGTGAAGCTGAAACTCTGACTCAGACTGAGACTGCTGAAGCTCCAGCTGCTGAAACTGCTGTTGAAGCTCAACCCACTGATGATTCAAAACCAACAGGTGACAAGCCAGATGTTTCAGAAGCAGCGACAACTGAAGCTGAAATCCTGTCATCTCAGGAGAAATCCAAGGCTCAGGGAAGCCCACTTAAGAAGCTGTTTACAGGAGCAGGGCTAAAAAAGCTGTCATCCAAAAAGCAGAAGAGTAAAAAAGAAGCAGAGTCAAAGCAAACAGAATCAAGTGAACCAGTTGCTGAAAACATCCAGTCATCCACTGAGTCAGCTGAGCCCCAGAAACCTGACAGCGGAGCATCTTCTCCAGAAGAATCTGGTGAGCATCTTGTAGGGGAGGTACCTCAAGCTGAGGTGGCTCAAGCTGAGGCAGCTCAAGCTGCAGAGACTGAGAGTGAACCAGTCACTTCTGACAGTGAGAAGAAGAAAGATGGAATTTTACCTTGGTCCTCTTTCAAAAAACTAGTCACTCCAAAAAAACGTGTCAAAAGACCCTCTGAGAGCGAAGATGAAGCACCTGGAGACAAACCCAAATCTTCTACCCTATCTTCAACTGAGAGTGCTGTCTTTGATGAGAAAACTGATGAGCCTAAGCCTTCTGAAGAGGTACCATCTGAGTCTAAAGAAGAGTCACAGGCAGAATCAAAGGCTGAGCCAAAAGTCGAAAAGCCTGAACCAGCTGCAGAGGAACCGAAAAGAAAAATGGATACATCTGTGTCCTGGGAAGCCCTTATTTGCGTGGGGTCAGCTAAAAAAAGGGCCAGAAAGACTTCTGATTCTGATGATGAAGAACCTAAGATTGAGGAAGAAGTGCAGCAGTCAGGAGAAGAGCAGACAAAGACTGCTGAGTCCCCTCTTGTAAGCTCTGGTGAAGCTGATCATGAGAATTTGGCTTCTTCACCTGAACCAGAAGAAGAACTTGTGTCTACCTGGGAATCTTTCAAGAGGCTGGTAACCCACAGAAAGAAACCTAAAGCTGAAGACAAGTCTGATGAAGCCTCAGGCGCAGAGCATACAACCTCTGACAGTGAAGCCCCCAAAGAAGAATCCTCTTTCTCTTTGAGGAAATTGATTCCACGCAGGAAGAAGAAGTCTGATGGTAAACAAGAGCAGATCTCTTCTGACATTGGCTCTGCAGAGGATGATTCTGACACTCCAGCTGTGGTACCTCTTTCAGAATATGACAATGAACCAGCTGCAGAAGTTGCGGTTAAGGCAGAGGAAGTGAAGCAAGAATCTACACCAGTCACCCAGGCAAAAACCTCAGCTGAGGATAGATCACCATCTTGGATCTCAACCACTGTGGAAAATGTTGAGAATGAGACAGAGGGAAAGCAGTTGAGTGACATACCTGAAGAAGGAGACACAGCTGCCACACCCAAATCGACTGATAACACTATTGCAGAGGATATTGTTGAACTTACTTCAGAAGCTGTTACGGCCCTTGAACAAGTAGAGGAGACTGAAATGGTTTCTGCTGTATCACGGGTTACAGCATCACCAGTTACATCAGGTGAGACAACTCCTGTCCCAGGTGATGGTGTAGAGAAGAAGGCCGATGTAGTACTACAAGAAGCTGTGGAAACTATCAGTGTTACCACAAGTGCCATGGCTTTCACCATGACTAAGGAACAGGAAGAAGTAGTTGCAGTCACCACTGATGCTCTTTTGGTCGAGTCAGCTATCAAGGAAGAGAAAACAGTCTTGGTTGCACATGAGAAAACAGAGGCAACTACTGTTTGCACTGGCCTTGACACTAGTGAAATAAAGGTGGTGGAGGAAGAAAGCCTCATTCAGAAGCCTTCAGTGGAGACGGTAACAGTTGTTAGCCAGGTGCTTGTCACAGAGTTGGCTGTTGAAGACAAAACACAGGAGCCCGAACAGGCCAGTATGACTGAGGATGAGGTTCATGAGGCCCAGATGAGTGGAGGTCAGACAGAGCTCAAAGAAAATGCGGTTGAGGAGAAAGCACAGTTTGAAGAGATAAAGGAGACATCTGAAGCTGAGACTGTGACTGATCTCCAAGAAGTAGCAGCAGTCAAAGTAGCGCTCATCAATGCTGTACAACAGGAACCAGAGTTTCTTGAAGAGCCGGTGGTGGCAGAAAAATCCCCTCAGGTTGAGGCTGCAGGTCCTGTGGAACCAACTGTTGAAGAGTCAGTCTGTGCCCAAACTGTAGAAGTCACTGAAGTTGCTGTTGCTGAAGGTGAGAAAGTGCAAGAACTGGAGGATGTTAAAGAAGCTAAAGCCACAGTTGAGGTAGCGTCTGTGGAGGGAGTTGCCATGGCTGTAACAGAGGAGGTCATGGCAACCTTTCCAGAGGTGCCTGCTTCTCAAACTGCTGGGTCTACAGAAGATCCCATTCCAATTGTAGCCGCCACTGAAGAATTTGCAGTCATCAAAGAGACTGTTTGTGTTACAAGCTCAACATCTGAGACGACAGAATCCTATTCAGCAGATCTAGCTTGTGAAACTGTTATGGAAAAGGTTCCTCTTGTTCTTCCCGCAGATGACCACACAATCCAGGTTAAAGTGAATGATACTGAGGTTGGCTCTGCTCAAGAAGTTGTTGAGAGAAGCTTAGAAGTAATCTCAACGAAAGTTAGTGTTGTGGTTGAAGAAGTTATTGAGAATGTGAAAGAAGAAACTGAAGTGATCCAGGCAACCCAAGTGACTGAAGCAGAAATAATTGAGAAACAGAGCAGTGTTATTGTGCAAGAGGTCATTCAAAATGTTGTAGAGAACCTTGCAGAGGCACATGCAGAACAAAAAGTGTCTACTGAGAAGGTAGAAAGCTGTACCACATCAGTCGGTGTCAAATTTGAAGAGGCCCCAGTGGTTTCTGGAATGATTGAGGAAAAAACTTCAACAGAGGTTGTTTCAGAGGAAAAAGCTCCACTAGAAACAAGCCCAGAGAAACCAAAAGCATCTGACGATATCTGCA
The DNA here is from genome assembly GCA_039654775.1 of Spinibarbus caldwelli. NCBI lineage: Eukaryota > Metazoa > Chordata > Actinopteri > Cypriniformes > Cyprinidae > Spinibarbus > Spinibarbus caldwelli. Next base: position 19,033,005 of record CM077240.1, on the reverse strand, counting down.
AAGATGATAATGAACAAACTCGCATTGTTACTGAGAAACCAATAAAAACAGTCAACGACACCATCCTGATTACAGAAACAGTCACGGTTTCTATCACAGATGAAATCCAACCTCAAAATGAGGAGGTTGCCACAGTCTCTGTGGAAGATGTGCATCATGAAACAGAGGTAACAAAAAGTGAAGTTGAACTTAAGCAAGCAGAAGAGAAAAAGCTTAGTGGGACCACGGAAAGTGAAGGAAAAAGTCAAGTTGAATCACGTCCCAAGGAAGTGCCAACAGAAATCCAGCAAGAGACACAAGCTTCAGAGGTTTCAGAAGCCATACCAGAAGAAAAGATGACAGAAACATCTGTTGTAGATGCAAGTCAAGACCAGATTGTGGCTGAGCAGTGTCAAATGGCACAGGAGGTACAGATTGAGACTGCACAGGAATTTAATGTTGGTGTCATAAATGTCATAAATGCAGATGATGTACCTGTTCAAGACTCTGAGACAAACATGAAAGAAGAAAGTTCAGAGGGCCAGGAATCAGTAGAAGAAAAGCCTCAAAAAGACTTGGAAGAACCTCAAACGGAGGTTTCAACACAGGACATGACAAACCAGGGAGAGTCAAGAGATCCAGACTGTCAAAAGACAGATGCTAAAAATGTATCTGCCAAACTGGAGACTGCTACTGAGAAGACAGCAAATGCCGTTGCAGTGGAGGAGGTGATGGAAGAGGTCGGGAATGAGATCGAGCCAGTCTCCTCAGAGGTGTCATGAGCAGGTAGCCTTTATTAATTTAATGAAACTGCTTCATTTTATTTTTATTTTTATATATGTAAAGCAAAATAGTTATATACAAAATATTACGTTTCTAAAGGTAGTTTTGTCCATCAAAGAAAGTTCCACATTCATTATCACAGTTTTTGCATGGTGCCCTTTTAAAAACTTAAATGGATCTTAGTTTTATTAGGGGTAGATTTCCATTTGGAGAGATGAAAAAGCTTTTGTTCCATGTACCAGTAACCAAGGGACCTTCGATATCAAAGCAGCAATGCCGCTGCCTGACCCTTCACTTTGTATGCTGGGTCTTAAAGGGAAGCCGTGTGAAGAGAGATGAACTTGTGGTGAAAGACCGAGTATAATTCCCCACCCCCTCCCTAATGGACTCTCTTACACTCTTCCACTCATCAGAGCCTTCAATATGTAGTTAGAGAACCAACTCATCTGATAAGATACACTGTATGATCAAATACAACCCTTTGAAGTGTCATATCAGCATATGAGCAGAGAGAACAAAACTTAATTGCAAGATTTATTTTTTCAATAGTTAAGCCTTGGAGAGTTAAATAGTCTATGTACAGTACTTCATTTAGTACTTCATGCAAGTTTTCCCCAGAAATTCTAAATATAGAATACTGGCTTATAACATTTGAAGGGTAATACTACATTACAGTTAGTAGATTTACACGTGCAGTTATAATTGAGCTACAGCAAGTTTTTGTGTCGTCAAACTACAGTCTTCAACTGTCCTTTAAATATTTGATTAAAAATACATAAACGTATATTTGAATGGTTAAATGCATGTTGGACGCTACCTGTCTTTTGGAGGATGTGCACAGTGCTGAGCCCAAATGTAGTTAGATTAATATTTTTACATGCTTAACGAAGCCAAGCTACACTTGCATTACTAAGTCTGTTAGTATGACTGTTTACATGATATTTTAAAAAGATAAATTATTGTATTAGTCTGACTTGTCAAAGACATGTATACATATTATCCTCATGATACATATTATGTTTTAAAATGGTTGTTCGCATTTGCTATAAAAAGAAAAAAACAAAAAAGCAAGTGCCCTAATGTAAAGCGTGACCAAAAGAAGGAAGGGGATGAGAGAAGAGACCTGGGTGTGTCAGATAAATGTTTGATGAGTGCTAATGCAGCACTGCAGTAGAGCAGAGGCTGGTGAAATATAGCATCACAGCATGAGCTTTGGTGCACTGCTCACTCTCTTCTTTCTCTCTCTCTCTCTCTCTCTCTCACTCTCACTCTCACTCTCTCTGTGCCCCCTTTGCCTTGGTTACTTGTGCTGAGTCATACAGACAGAGCGAGACAGTGGTTGGAGGCACAGAAGAAGTAGTGCAGATGGAAAGAGCCATTAATGTGAAATAATGGGTGACAAAGTAACGTAATAGGATAGTAGCTTGTCATCCTAATTGATTAAAGAGCTGTGAGAAAAGAAAAGAGTGCATATTGCAGTTTTGAAATAGCATTTGAATTAGCATTAGCAGAATTAGCATCGTACATGAGTAACATATCGCAAACAAAATGCTGATGTGCTAGAATTGTTCTTTTTTTCTCACTATTTTCTTTTTTGTCTTGCAGTCTGAATGTAAAAAGTGGTCACATGACTGGGGCACAGAGCTTTCAAGAGCAAGAAGTGAGTGGCAGCCATGGAGGACACTAAGAGACGGTGCTCTGTACCAACTCCCAGAGCAAGAGACTCGAGGCCAATCTCCCTTCTCTCTTTCTCTTTTAATCCATCCATTCATCCCTCTTACCCTTATTCCAAATTCCCCATAACTCTCAGCTGCCATATCACGAGGTCTCTCGCCTCATTGGACTCATTGAGGGATGTCCCCTACTCCCAGTTTCCTGTATTTTGCCAAACTGCATCAGATGCCATTTTCCCATCTGTAACTTTTTGTGATGAACATTTTCTTTTTTTATTAGTTGTCAGCAGTATGTCGGATGGATAGTTTATGTATGTGTGGTTCTTGTATGAGCGTATGTGTGTATGTGGTGTTGCAGTAGGAGGGTTGTTTTTTGTATATTGTATTTATATCTAAAATATTTTCTCAACCCTCTCAAACATGTTCTAACCTTCTAAAACAACCATTTAAATCATTATGTCATGCTGGTGTAAAACTACAAAATGCTTAGACAAGGAATTTTAACAAACATGGTACAGATACACCCTCTACAGCTATAGCAAATGAAAAAGTGCATAATATGCTGTGGCTGTAATGTGAAAATGAGGTAAAATTCAGTGAACTCTGAAAAACAATATCCAGCCATTTTCATCTCCATTCTCACTGTAGATATACCACTTCTTTGTCCCTTGCTGTGAAATGTTCTTTGTTATGTATATTTATCACGTACAATCACGATGAATGATTTCACCATTAATGTGTGACATCTGAGATTTAAAGAGTCTGATGTTCAATTTGATTTGCTTTTAGTGGTACCCTGTGAAAATAGATGATCACGATGATGACAAACGCCTGCATGGGTAGGGAACGTTTAGAAAATGACATTTTATTGTCCTCAACGTACATGTGCACTTCACTGTTTAACGGCCTTAGCAAATGCATGTTTCAACACCAAAAATGCACCTGAGGTTAAAAGAAAATTGTGAGATAATTGTGCAAGGAGAATTGTATTAATGCCATGTATTTGTAAACTCTCCAACACAGGTTACACGTGGTTTTAATTCACAAATATGTGGGTATTCAGTAATATAGTGTAAAATATGTTTTGCATTCCTAATCTCTGTAGCAAGGACTGTTATGTCTTTGAAAGACGTGGCAGATGCCTTATTGTCAGTCTCTTTGAAATGAGTATATTATAGCCAAACATGCAGACAGTATTTAAAGGAAAGCATTTCAAAATCAAATGTAAATGAGGGGCAGTTGCGTATTTGGATGAAGATGGTGACAAACTGTAAAGGAAAATTTAGTATAAGTAAATTCAGGTCTTTGATCTCTAATAAAAAGTTTTTTTTTTTTTTTTTTTAATGAAAATGCATATGCCAAAATTCGAGCAGTTGAAATGTGTACTGGTTAACGTTCAGAAAGCCTGCAAATGACAGAGACTGCACAGGGTGCATTATCTGGAGTAAAAAAAACAGCTTTGCTACTACCGTCATGCTTTGAATGAACAGCCCACTCACATTCTTTCTTAGCTTTTTATAATAGTCTACTGGGAAGCTCCTTTAACATTTGTACAAATTGTATACCTATGTACCTTAAGTCATACTGTAATATTAACAAATAACCAATGAAAGCATTAAGGAATGTTATCTACCAGTAGCATGAGCCTCACCTCTTTTTGTATTCTTCAAGCTGTTAATAGTATGGATTCAAAATCATGTCTATATTTCATTCAAATAAAGCTAGTGTAAATCAAGCTCACCTTTTCATTGCCCTTTTTATCTGTTTGTGTGTATTGCTAAGTGTTGTGGGGATAGAGAAACGCAAACTATTATATAACTGAATTGGTATAAGATAAATGCTGGTAATATTTAAACAGTTACAATTCATTACGGTTTTGGTGTAGAGGCACCACATAAAAAACCCAATGGTGCCATCTTGTGGCTCATCTATAAAAAAAAAAAATATATATATATATATATATATATATAACCCAAGCTTTTGAACAGTATTGTATATTAAGGAACTAAATACACATTTCAAAAACATAAGGATTTATTATCATTATTCACAATGAAAATGCAAAGGAAGTTTTTTTTTTTTTTTTTTTCCAGAGACAACTCTTCATGTTCCTGAGGAGCGAGAGATCACAGTATGCTTGCCTTGGCTTTGGGGTTTGTGCGTTTGAGGGGGCACCTTTACCCCTTCCTCCCTAAAACTGCCTCAGAGTAACAACTTGCATGTGTACAAATAATAAAGAGTTGTAACAATACTACAGGAAAAAGGCATAACATTGCCTGATGTATGATTACAAATAATAAAAATTAACATTAAAGTTAAAAAAAAAAAAAAATCCTTGTAACAAAAAGAAGCAAATGGTCATTCCTGGGCTCTAATTAACTATTCAGTAGTAACTTAACTCACAGTGCTCACAATAAATTCCTGCAAGGTCTTTACAAAGAGAAAGATGGAAAAAATATATAGCACTGAATGCAAATCACCCTGGTTGTAAATGACAGAAGTTTCCTGATGTAGCACAAGTATACTGATAAAAGTAGTCAGAGATCTTTAGTAGAAATCAGTGCTTTTACAGCATGACCTCTCTGTCAGTTTCATTAAAACAAAGACAGCCAATGCAGAGATGACAAATATACACACACTTGTGCTACACTATAATGGATAATATTCTACAGTAAATGCATTGAACAATATACAACCTCTGAGATTATAAAATTCTTTGTAAATAAAGCACTGTACATAAAATTAGAAAAGTTATATAAAACTCAAAAATAAGGAATTTAAGAGCATATTCAAGCAAATCATTTCATGGCAAAGTTAAATCAGCAAACAGTGACAGAAATATCTCCCTTCAAGCAATATTATATACATGTGTACGATTGGCCACAGTGTTTTCTAAATTCACACACAGGAACAACTTTAAACACACAGCACAACTGTAAACATGTTGAACCACAGTGAGAGCAACACAACCAGATTGCTGATGAGCTGCTGCCGCCGACCAATTTTACAGCAAGGATGTTTATCATTTAGGTGGCATTGGCACGAAAAAAAAAAAAGCACTGTAACAAACTGACAAAAGTGGATAATTAGGCAAATATATCATGGGTCACATTAACAATATAAGTGATGTTCGACAGGTAATCTGGCACTGCATGAAGGTTATCTACAATTACACCTTGCTCTTGCTAACCCAAAGCATGTAATGAGAAATTAGAAACAGCGTCAGAAAGAAAAACTTTGAGATCTGTGTAACTCCTCGGAGGCACTGGAAGATAAATTTGACTTTGATCCTCGACCCTTTGATGCAAATTTCAGGTAAGTCTGATATTGCATGTCTGAAACCGGTTGAGGTAGTGAATACTCATCCTAAACCAGGACCCACATTTAGCTGCTCAGAAAATGACATTTCTTTTTATTATCAAAAGAAATTTTGGTGCTGTACCCGTGAACTAATCATTTTAAATATTCCATTGAATTACTGATCCAACCTAATGAGGTCTATGTCTGATCTGCACTGACAAACGCAGGATTTTAGCAGTTCACTGCATCCTTTTCCTGTAGACCGTTAGGCAGAGGAAGAGCTTTAACCGCAACGCAAACTACAAATGACCCGAGTAACCAATAAAACTCTTGAAAGTAATACAGAATGAAGCAGGAATTTGACTTGTTGGACTAAACCTACTGTAAATCTGTTATAAATATAGTAAATGAATGCATGAGTGTTAAAAAAAGCTGAAAGTAGAAGAACTTTTCAGTAGAAGTAAAATTCACAGAAAAAATAAACAATATAACAGAATTTTCCATCTGTAGCTTAACTTCTGATCATAATTTACCCACAAATGCAATACAAGTAATAAAAAACAATACTCTGAAGTGGATGAAAGTGAAGCTATTCCACAAAGACTTCCTCAGTTTTGATGGGCGTTATCAACGGCCCACCATTGGATGAATCCGAGCCTTCGTCTTTGGCCAGGCTGTCACTGTTCAGCCCACTGACGCCCATTTCTCCAGCCGCTGCGCCCGAGAGCACACCCTGGTTGAAGCACAGGTGCTTGATCACCTCATTGGGGCTGGAAAAGGTCATTTCACACACATTACATTTGTATGGTCTCCCAGAAGAGCCGAGAAACAGCGCCTCCATTTGGCTGGAGTCGTCCGCGGCACACAGCTCCATGCTCTGTCGGTCCACCATGGTGTACGCTGGCTCCGAGCCCAGGTTCATGCAAACATGCCGCGCTGCCTGGTTGGCCCGACAGAAGCTCTTGCCGCAGGCGCTGCAGCGGTACGGCTTTCCCGTATGGATGTACATGTGTTCTCTCCAGTGGCTTTTCTGGATGAATTTGCGGCCACAAGTGGAGCACTCATATTTTCTCCGCTTCACTTCCCGCTCCATGTCAGCTGCACCCTCTAGGTTGTCGATATCAGCGATATCGGACGGCGGTGGCGTGTCCGCCTGAGGCTGAGCCGTGCAGAGGCTGACTGCGGTTGTTGTTGGGACGGGCATGGCGGTTTCAGGATGTGGCGAGTCTTTTGAGTATAGATGTTGCTCGCTGTCACTAGCAGCGTCCACGATGATAGGAGTGGCTGCGGCAGCTTCGCTGCTTCTGAGGACTTCCTCCACCTCTGGCGTGGCGGCACCTCCGGTCAGCATTGGGGAAGCTGCACCGACGGACTCTGACATCAGGGGGAGCATAGCCTGGGTGTGTAGAAGCAGGTGCTCTCGTAAGGCTCCTCGCTGGGTGAAGCGGCCCCCGCAGACGTGGCACGTATAATGCTTCCTCAAAGAGGAACCTCTTCTCATGATGCTGGGCTTCACATGCAGAATGGTGTTGGCGCTCAGGGAGCAAGACGGGGCCTCACCTGCAGATGTTTCCATCTCGCCGCCATCCCTCACAAACTGACTGGTGCTCGCCGATGCTTCTACCTCCGTTTCTGACAGAGCTTGCCTGTGCTTGGATACAGGCCGCATCAGTGAGGTAGCTTTGTTTGTGGTAACGCACTTCCCATCAAGCAAACTGCCGCCTTCCAAGTCGAACGGTGAAGAGAGATGTGTTCTCGCCGAGAGGCGGTTTGAGATCGTGGCCTGTTGGTCTGATATCTGAATGCCATAAAGAGAGGACGACAGGGGAAGGCTGACCTCAGGATGCGCCTGAGCCGCATGGCTAGCCAGACTTGCCTCCTGAATGAGAGGGTACGCATGGAGGAACTTGACGCCCTGCTCCAGGCGAGCCGGGTCGATAAGCTGCGTCGCCAGTTTTCCAGTGTACATCAGATTGAGGAGGTAGCTGAAGATGTCGGGCTGAATGTCAGCAGGCTTCAAGCGAACACAGTCACTGGTTGAGAGGATAAAGAAAAAGATTCAATGATGAAAACCAATGTTTATTCTATAAAAGTGCTTTAATACCTATTTAGCTTATTGGTTAAGAGCACATTTTTATCACAAATTACCCTTCAAAAACAAAATAGAGAAATATATATATATATATATATATATATATATATATATATATATATATATATATATATATATATAGAGAGAGAGAGAGAGAGAGAGAGAGAGAGAGAGAGAGAGAGAAAATACATATATAATCTCATTAACTCAATCTTTTGGTATCAATTACAGTGCCCTCCATTACTACTGGCCTAACCTATCATTGAAGTAAAACAGTTGAAAGTGGGGAGAAAAATCTCATGATGAAATAAATGTTTTTCTCCAATGCATGTTGGCCACAATTATTGGCAACCCTAGAAATTCTTATGAGTAAAATATCTCTGAAGTATATTCCCATTCATATTTACATTTTTTAGCACACCAGGGTGACTGGGAACATGAAATTGTCCAGCCATGACTTGCTGTTCCACAGGATTATAAATATGAGGAACACAAAGGCCAAAATCCCTTAATCATCCATCACAAGGAGTAAAACCAAAGAACATAGCTCTGATGTGCAGAACAAGATTGTTGAGCTTCACAAATTAGAAAGTGGCTGTAAGAAAAGAGCTAAAGCATTGAAAATCCCCCATTTCCACCATCGGGGAAATAATTAAGAGGTTCCAAATCAACTAAAGATGTTACAAATCTGACTGGAAGAAGGTGTGTCTATATCGTCCTAATGCACGGTGAGGAGGAGAGTTTGAGTGGCCAAAGACTCTCCAAGGATCACAGCTGGAGAATTGCAGAGATTAGTTGAGTCTTGGGGCCAGAAAGCCTAAAAAGACAAAAACAAACAGCCTCTACATCACCACGTTGTTCGGGAGGGTTTAAAAAAAAAAAAATCTCCTCGCTAATCCAAAAACAAACTCCAGTGTATTCAGTTGGAACTTCAAATGGCACTGGCTTCTATGGTCAGATGAAACTTAAAAAAATAAATAAATAAACCTTTTTGGCAGCAAACCCACCAGATGGGTTAGTACAAACAGGGAAAATAAAATAAAATAAAATAAAATATAATATAATATAATATAATATAATATAATATAATATAATATATATAAGATTTTAATTCCTTTCCCACGGTTAAATATACTGCTGGATCTTTAATGTTGTGGTCTTGTTTTTCTGCCGGAGGTCCTGGACATCTTGTTCAGATGCACTGCATCATGGATTCTATCAAATACCAACAGATAAAAAAAAAAATCTAAACCTGACTGACTCCGTTAGAAATCTTATCATGGGCCGTGGTTGGATCTTCAATCAGGACAATAGTCAAAAACAAACATCAAAATCAACACAAAAATGTGTCACTAAACAAAATGAAGCTTTTGCCATGGCCGTCCCAGTCCTCTGACCTGAACCCTATAGAAAATGAGTGGGGTGAGCTGAAGAGAAGAAGCACCAACATGAAGCTGGGAATCTGAAGGATCTTGAGAGATTCTGTAAGAAGGAATGGTCTCTGATCTCGTCAAGTGTTCTCCAAACTCATCAGGCATTATATGAGAAAACTCAGAGCTGTTATCTTGGGAAAAAGACATTGCAATAATTGGGTGCCAATAATTGTGGCCAACATGAACTAGAGAAAGCATTTATTTCACAATGAGATTTTCCCCCCACTTTCAACTGTTTTACTTCAATGATAGGTTAGAATTTTGTGAATGAAAGATCAAAAGGATAAACAATGCAGATTTATTTTCACAACGGCCTTTGCTCATATTTACCAAGGGTGCCAATATTAGTGGAGGACACTGTATCAATATTGGTTATTTGTGCAGTTGATAATTGTGCATTTTCTCTATTACAATTTACATTTAGATTAATGTTAATGTTACTTTAATCATCAAGGTTGGAATACACTACATGACTTTTGCCCAGATTTTTGCCTCATTACAGTCTGGACTAGTTGATGCAAGTTGCTGAAAGTAAGAGCCAGTCTGCAGATTTTGGGCAATTGGATTTGACAATTTTAGCAAAAAAAAAAAAAAAAAATTATAATATCATGTATTGTATGATGGGCACAGATTCACACAGACAAAGTTATTTTAGCTTCACACTATGATTGTGTTCAGTCCGAGGATAAAACACGTTTTATATTTTTGGATGCTTTTAGAACATGTTTTCATTTGTCATGTGACTCCTAGAAATGGTGCATGTTAATGCATGAGTTTGTTGTGTTCAGGATGACATGAAAGTCTGGTAGTGTGTAATCCTAAATCATTCAGTGTGGTTCAGATTTGAAAAGTCATGTAGTGTATTCAAGCCTTTTTCATTCTGCACGTTGCGATGCCTAAATTTACTTGTAACATTTAAAATGAATGATTTTAGTTTGTAGAGTTTTAGACAACATAGCTTAGAATATTAAAGGGATAGTTCACCCAAAAATGAAAATTCTGTCATTAATTACTCACCCTCATGTCGTTACCAAACCTGTAAGATCTTCGTTCATCTTCAGAACACAAATTAAAGGGGTCATATGATGCAATTTCAAGTTTTCCTTTCTCTTTGGAGTGTTACAAGCTGTTTGTGCATAGATAAGATCCCTAAAGTTGCAAAGACTAAAGTCTCAAACCCAAAGAGATATTCTTCATAAAAGTTAAGACTCGTCCACGCCCTCCTAAAACGCCGCATTTAAACACGCCCCCACGTCTACATCACTGTGTGGGAAGATTTGCATAACACCGCCCAAACGTATACGCAAAGAAAGAGGGCGTAATTTTTATTCTCTCTGTAGTATTGTTGCTGCGGTCGGCGCCATGTCGTGGAGACGCTGTGTGTTTCTTTGTGAAAGCGAAACTACTTTGTTTGGGCTTCCAAAAGAGGACACAATTAGAAATCAGTGGTTAAGTTGTATTTACAACATTGTTCCAGAAGAGTTCAACCCAAATATTAGAGTGTATGCAGCGCATTTTACGGAGGACTGTTTCCTGAACCTGGGAGAGTAGCCTACAATGCCAGATGTGCACAAAGGCTGTTTCTATAAAGTGGGGCAATTCCAACTTTGCAAGGACAGTCTGGCACTTATGACTCAGCCTGTAAGTATGTTTTCATATTTAAAGAATTTGCCACTGACTATTTAAACGTGAGTTTTGAGCAGTGTAGAGTAGTGCTCGTTCTTTGTCGTTTCTCTGATCATAAATGTAGACATGGTAATGTATGGCGATGCGACGCGTAAAAAGACAGTATAAGTCATTATAATCAGTAATTATGTCTCCACTGGATGCAACAAATGCCTCGTTTATAATGGGTTTTATTGTTTTTGTCTTGTCGCGCCGGGACATGGCATCAGAATACAGTAAGGGCATAACATTTCCGTCACATGCTTGAGGTATTCGGCCAGTCACAACACACTGGATGGCTGGACAATCAGAGCACAGCTCACTTCTTAGAACGATGAGCTTTGTAAAAATCAACGCGTTTCAGAAAGGCGGAGCATAGAGGAGCAACAATAATGTACAGTATGTGGAAAATAATGTGTTTTTTTAACCTTAAACCGCATAAACACAAAATAATGTTCTTTTTAGCAATGTCATATGACCCCTTTAAGAAATTTTTGATGAAATCCGAGAGCTCTCTGACCCTCCATAGAGAGTAAGGCTACTTCCATGATCAAGGCACAGAAATGTAGTAAGGGCATTGTTAAAATAATCCATGTGACATCAGTGGTTCAACCGTAATTTTATGAAGCTACGAGAATACTTTTTGTGCGCAAAAAAAAAAAAAACAAACAAACAAAAAAACACTAGGGTTGGTCCGAATACCATTTTTTGAGCTTCGAAGCTTCGGTAGTAATCAACACCGAATATTTGAAAGCTTTGGAGGGAGGGGGCTGAACATATTCTTCTCTCTAATAAAGGCAGGAATCTCTGCGTGTCTGTCTGTCTGTTTGCATGCATTTTTACTATGTCGAGAACCGTTCATCCAATCGACTTCACGCGTGGCGGGCGTGTTGCTGCGGACCCAAGGGAGTGCAGTGTCGCATTTTGGTGCAATATGGACACGCGACACGTTCAGAATTAATAAACTTTTAATAAACTACAGAACAGCGCGAGCCGGAAGCGGCACGCCTCACGCGAGCAGGGCTTATATGCTCCGAGAACGGACACTCCACTAGTGATACAAAACACACAGGTCTGTTAAGAGCAATACATTTAATAAGGTAGCCCAGTGCTTAATTTGTAAATTGCGAGGTCCCGGAATAAAGCAGGGTAACGGATCCGGCATGTGATTAGAGGTGGGAGAGGACCTATCTTTAGTAATTGAAAGCGTGCATCAGTTGCTTTTATAGGGTTTGTACGGTCATGAAAAATCTGGAAAAGCTATGGAATTTTAAAACAGCAATTTCCAGGCCTGGAAAAGTTTTGTAAAAGTCATGGAATTTTTATTTCACAAATCTCTGTATAATAGGGTTATATTTAATCAGGTCCTGCATTTGTCTGTATATCGCATAGTTTTACTCATTCCCGCAGCTTTCAAGTTTATAATGAGGGAAATTCCTGCAAACATTTATTGAATATAGCATGTAGGTTAGATGAGTAAATAAATCCACACAAAATATCAGATTAAATCAGTCATTTGAAAACAGCGTGAGTGATTCAGCTGTACCATGTCTTCTCTCTTTCACTCTCTCAAAGCGGCTTCACATCGGCACATCTCGTCTGCACTACAAGAGCTACTGCACGCTGATCCAAGACTTTCGCTCGCATCTTGGGACAGTTGACAGAAAGAAAACGCATGCATCCCATTCGGTCTTGTGATAGCAGAGGGTCCCTTCACATGTCGCATCTTTTGCGCGCTTAAGTTCGTTATTTTAAATGTAAATGTGCGGCAAGGGCGCTCATGATAGAAGATTTTTTCATGAAATATATGCATGCTATGGGTCAGCACGAACGTCTTTCATTGGCGAACGGTCTGTTGCTGGTGCAGATGTTCAGCCAGGCGGACAAGTTGAGAACTGTTTTCGCAGGGGATGCCAGGTGTTCGAGAGAGCGAGAGAGAGAGAGAGAGAGAGAGAGAGAGAGAAAAGGGATATTCGAATCTCAAAATTGAAAATCGAATACCAGCCCACCGAACGAATATTCGAATAATCGAATATTCTGGAATAATCGAATATTCTTCCGAACATGAACGAAGGTCTTGCAGCTTTGGAATGACATGAAGGTGAGTGATTAATGACAGAATTTTCATTTTTGGGTGAATTATCCCTTTAATATTGCCCATTTATTAGATATAACATAAGAATTACCGTATTATCAGCCTACCATATCAACAAATCCAGAGTTTAAGCACAAAATGGACTTTAAAAACCACACATAAAGCTGTTACCTGTCCTGGTGTATAAATAGCATTCTGAAGTAGTTCGAGAATGCGGCCAGTACGGCCTTGTGTGCTTTGAAAAAGACATCACCGATGGCGACCGTGCAGTCACACAGGAAGCCAAACTCCCTCTGCGCGTTGAGCTGCTGCAGAAGGATAAGACCATGATTGGCCAGCTCCATATTTCCACCTACACAAAAAGGGCCAGAGATGACAATCAACTTCCTGTCTACTACAGACCACAGTGCACAAAAAAAAAAAGACTGAGTGAAAGGCGGTTGTTAAGTTGTCTGTTGATATGGACTTAATCAGCAGTGAATCACCGAAAATATAATAAAACCAAACAATAAGCTAAACTCTATGATACACTTCGAATATGAATATTATAACTAGTAGGCTATTATTTCTCATAGTTAGAGTTTAAGGGTTTGTTTAAATTTTTAACCCCAAGTATAACACTTTGGCACACAACCCTTCTTCCCATGATTTGTGGAACTAAAATGAAATGTGTTGCTTGTTGGGAAGGTGTGCTGTTACTCTAAGTGATAGGATTTAATTACTGTGCTTTTAAAGCAGTCCATTACAAAGCTTTTAAGGCACAGCATTTCATTTATTTTTCTATGTTCTTTATACTGGCAAATCTACTTCCCACTCATATTTAAGACTAAGCAATTCCTATTGATCAAGCTGAAGAAAGGCTTTATTGATTATGCATTCTCAAGACATTTACAAACAGAATGACTCTCAATAGAGTGGTATTCATAATCAACCCATTTGAAATGGTTTATATTCTCCCAAGGTATATCTTCAAATATTCGAGATCTCTAATAATCTAATAATAAATTTTTTTTTTTTTTTTTTTTTTTTTTTTTAAATTCTGGAGGGAAAAACAACAGGACAGAAAACACAAGTATATTGATTATAAGTATATTGATTATCTGAATAAGACTTGATTCTGATGGAATATCCATTAGAGATTTTACTTAAGACAACTAACTGGTTAGACGGCATAAAAACAGTCAGGCTACCATGAGATCTTAAAGGGTTACTCCACCCCAAAATGAAAATTTTGTCATTAATCACTTACCCCCATGTCGTTCCAAACCCGTGAAAGCTTTGTTCGTCTTCGAAACACAATTTAAGATATTTTGGATGAAAACCGGGAGGTTTGTGCCGGTCTCATTGACTGCCAAGTAATTATCACTGTCGAGGACCAGAAAAGTATGAAAAACATTGTCAGAATAGTCCATCTGCCATCAGTGGTTCAGTTCGTCTCCTCTGGTTCAGTGTAGTGCCATTTTGGAGAATATCCGCTAGACGCAAGCAGTGTACGTTCTTCTGTGTCAGCCGCCTACCGGATACACAGTTTTCATTCAAATCAAAGCGTAAACAAGCATAGAATATGTATCTGCCATCAGTGGTTCAATCTGAATTTTATGAAGCGATGAGAACACTTTTTCTGTGCAAAGAAAACAAAACGACTTTATTCAACAATTCGTCTCCTCTGGTTCAGCGTAGCGCCATTTTGGAGAATATCCGCTGGACGGAAGCAGCGTACACTCTTCTGTGTCAGCCGCGCCACAAGGATACATCTTCTACGCTTGTTCACGCTTTGATTTGAATGAAAACTGTGTATCCGGTATGCGGCTGACACAGAAGAAGGCACGCTGCTTGCATCTAGTGGATATTCTCCAAAATGGCACTACGCTGAACCAGAGGAGACGAATTGAACCACTGATGGCAGATGGACTATTCTGACAATGTTTTTCATACTTTTCTGGGCCTCGACAGTGATAATTACTTGACAGTCAATGAGACAGGCACAAACCTCCCGGTTTTCATCCAAAATATCTTAAATTGTGTTCCCGAAGACGAACGAAGCTTTCACGGGTTTGGAACGACATGGGGGTAAGTGATTAATGACAAAATTTTCATTTTGGGGTGGAGTAACACTTTAACATTGTAACCCTGACAACATGGTCCCAACAGAGCAGTCAGATCCAGCCAAGGGCCAAACATCCGAGGCAACCTTTGAACACTGAACCCTGATCCCTGAGGTTATTAACCCTCGTCTACCAGAACCAGCTCAGCAGCCTCTATGCCTTGAATGTCCATTACCCTAAAGGTCAATCACAGGCTTTGTGTCACATGACTCGCTCTTCAGGCAGCATTCCTGAGGCTACTTCCTCTTAACCCCTTTTGAGTGGAGAACAGTCTACAAGCCCACAAAACCTACAGACGCCCTACCATGGGTTGTAATCTCACGTAGCTGTGCGTAAAGACCGCAAAACAGGCATTTCTTAACAATAGTTTAAGTTTAGCCGGCTCCTTTCAATTGTCCAATCGCACATGTGATTTTGGAATATACTGACACCTACTGGCTTGGATGTATGAAGTTTGTTTACTAACTGCTGTTGCTGCTTCACACCGAAGAAGTTTTTTTCTTTTATTTTGTTAATTTTTGTCTTACACATATACGCATATAGGACATTCTCGGATTCGATCCTAGAGTAAGCCATTAAATAAACTGACCAGCTATGAAGTGAATCACAATATTACAAACTTTGATTTGAATGGATTCCACAAGGGAAAGAACTATAATCGCATGGGGCACTGAAAATTTAATTTAATTAAAAACCAAAGCGGAAACTATTGAGATATATATATTATGTTTATTGCAATGCAAATATGCAAATACTTGAGTTTTTCTCTGTAAGCAGTTCTCTGATTGGTGGACATTTTTGTTGTTGACCTGATGATTATTTATATATAATGACTATTTTAAAAAAAAAAACAGAGCTCACAGTAGAGATTTGTTAAAGACCATTTCCCATATGGAGAAAAAGCATGGGGTTTTTAGTTCCAGAAAGACTGTTGACCACTACTGTTCATCGTGTGGTCATGTGATGTCAACATGGCAGCACCTATGAGGAAGTAGAATAAAACAGCCTTTTCTAGTAGACTGGGGTCAAATTCTTTTTGTGCAAAACGATTTGAATTAGATAAACTTCTTGAGTGAAGCTTTATTGAGTCACCCAGCATTCAGCAATCATCGACATTTGTTGGAATATACAACCATTGACATGACAGATTTTATTCACGTATATTTATAAGCGTTTTACAGGTGTTTCCTGGTACCTAAATATAATATACAGCTTTGCAGTTCCACACACAGAGATTACACAGTTCTAACGCATTGGCCACAGCTTCGACTTGTTCTCATTGTGGGTTTGTAAACTAGCTCCTCCCACAACGGAGACACGTGGAACGGACAGATCTCCCGCAGAGACCGACCACTTCCGCAATCTGTTTTTCTTCGCAAATAGAAAATAAACCGTCAAAAACTGAAAGGTGATGACTGATACGATCACGCGCAAACGCTCATAGTTCGACCAGCACATGATCCAACGACCTTATCGAGAACATAGCCTAAAATTCACAACAATAACAGCGATATAAACCCAGAACGGAGCTTAGCGAGCATCAGGGACGAGAAGCAAAAATAAACGGAGTTTCGTGAAACGGACACACGCACACACGGGGGGAAGGGGTGGTCACCGAATAAATAAACTAAACGAAAAACAACACATACAGAAATTAAGTGGTAAATGATAAAGGTGGATGGGTGTAAACACACACGTACCTTTCCTCCGCTTGAGTGTGTGGAGTTGGGCGAGTTGTTGTCTGTTACCGGGGACTGGTCCGTTGGGCTCGCAACTGCTCTGTTCCTCTCAAACGCTGCATTGGCGGCGATGGTCGTCGGTGTTTTCCGGTCGGGTTACGTTACAATCACATGACTGTCTAAAAGGGCTTAAAAACAGCGGTTGTAAAACCCACTTCCCTGGGATGCCAAAACAAACGGTCTTTGGCGCTAAGAGCCCCCAAAAGAGTGCACTGGTGAGCGTTACGGGTGTCGATCTCCTCATGTGTTCACGGTGCGGCGGAGATTAATGTTGAGCAATCATTCAGGGGCGACGATCGTTGGTGAACGTTACACATAAACGGATTTTAGTGGAGTTGGAGAGCCGTAGGTCACGCTACCCACCCCCACATGAAGATAACGTATCGAGACAGAGACACGCAGAAGGGCTATTTGCATTTCAGTTGACAGACTGCACTTTTACAGCCAAGAGAAACGGGCTCACGAGAAATGCGCGTATTATTTGGAGCGCGATGATTTCACACCCACAGGCTGCAATAAACTTAATG
This sequence comes from Spinibarbus caldwelli, assembly GCA_039654775.1. Classification (NCBI taxonomy): domain Eukaryota; kingdom Metazoa; phylum Chordata; class Actinopteri; order Cypriniformes; family Cyprinidae; genus Spinibarbus; species Spinibarbus caldwelli. The sequence continues at coordinate 19,015,614 of CM077240.1, read as the reverse complement.
AGGCTTATTATTTATTTAAATACATATAATCAGTATTAAATGTGTTTTCAATAATATATTAATTTAATATAATATTTAATTATATATAACATAATTATTATTTATATAATAATTTATTCACGTATCCTTTGGGTGAAAACGATATAAATCTGTTAAAACACTTAAATATATATTGAAATAAATAACGAGAATCAAATATAACGCTTCTTTATTTACTCATTAATTAGTAAATAATAAATATGTGACTAAAATTATTTAAAATATTAAATCACAAAATTAATTAAAAATATGACTGAATGGGCTGGGGTTTTTTAATTAAATATTTGCAGGTTAAGTTTTCCGGTGTTTTTATGTATTTGCAACAAATGTTATTAAACATTTATTTATTTATTTATTTTTTTTCACTTTTACTGAAGTATTTAAAAGATAAAAAGATACTTGTTTTAAATCTTTATGCCACAATAAAATAAATTATAAATATGCCGAATAAAAATGTTTCCTTTTAGTCCCAGAACGACTATCCTTTTTATGTTCTCAGTAATCAATTCATTTATTTTAATGTGAATTAAAAGTAACTACTAGGATCATCCTGACCTTTGATAGGGCCTTTTCCATGTTTTTTTTTTTTTTTTCATTAGCTATATTTTAGTGAAAGTGATTTAAATGCATTTAGCCTTTAAATAGCTACATTTTGTTGTAAAGGCAATTAAATTTCCCTCAAATCTTTTTCAGAATCATTAGCCTGTGAAAATCATTGCATTGGTTCCATTCTGAACAATTCAAGTGAAGCTGGACATGGTTTAAAATAATAATAATAATAATTTTCCTTTTTTTTTTTTTTTTTTTTTTTTTTTTTTACTTTGCTTGTGTCCAGAGTTTCTAAGCTTTCACTACACTAAGGAGAACAGGTTGTGAGCTGGCTTGACCAGGCCTGCTAGAGATATCAGGAAATGAATAACACGGGGAAATAACATGAACAAATGCATACAAGAATTGTAAGAAAATGCCAAGAACATATATTAAGACTAGTCTACAACAGCCTGGAAGTTTAACAATGCAAAATGAGGATGCCAGCTTCGAGTTGTGGGTTTGCAAAAAAAAAAAAAAAAAAAAAAAAAAAATTAATAATAAAATAAGGAAAGGGAAGTTGGGGGGTGGTGTCTCCATATACAGTTAGTAAGCTGTGTGTTAGGGCCATGTGGTCTGGTGGGGAGATAAAGGCATCTGGGACTATGGTTTCTGTTTCTGATTTCTGAAAATCACATTAGCATCATTAAATATGGTTTAGTTAGAATTGCTGCTGCTGTCTGTAGACAGAATAATAAAATGTTACTGGTTTAGAAATTAGTATAGTATCCATTTAAAGCAAGCAACATTTTCAATACATACAGATTAGATATATAAAACAAACCTGACTTGCCTTTTTTAAGCAAACGACAGTAAATCAGTAACAGCCCCTTAGATCCTTATGGAGGTCCATGAAAATGTCATCCTGAGATAGTACTTTAGGTGTAGTTTAAAATATAAATACTAATAGTAAGCTGATTCTCTCTGGTCTTTTCTGGATAAGCTATTGTTTAGCTGTGTGGCCGGCTGGTCACCCAGCTTGATTAGCTAAAAGTGCCCAAAAAATCCTCTAAAATCAGCCAACAGACCAGGCTGAGACCAGCTACAAACCATCTGGTTAAAATGTTTTCTTTTCACCAGTGCAGGCTTGTTCAAATTGAATCGATGTTAAATTAAATATAAAATGCAGCTTTGAATGCCATGTTTTTTTTTTTTTAACAAACAATATCTGAATATTGTCATATGTCTGATATCTGTGTGTTTGTATGGACAACATGGCTCATAGACCGGCGTTTCTTCGCATAGCCACTAGAGGACAGTAGAGTCAACGATAAAGCGATATCGACAGCTAAAGGTGGCCAATGATCCCTCATAAGACTACAACAAATAACATGCTAACGTGTGTCATTGTAGGTGTTCCCACGATATGCGAGTAAAGGACAGAGTGTATTAAATGATTTTATACTTTCACATTACATTGTAAATTGGTCACCGATCGTTCTCAAATAAAGTTTGTTGAAAATCTCTTCTAGTCCTTCCTGTTTTTAAAGATGGAGGCAGAGGGATCATTGGCCCCGCTGTCACTCTCTGCTGAGTTTGAGGGGTAAGTTATGTCTTTATGATCATAGATATTCGCTGATCCTTCACCGTTGACGTCGTTTCTATGAAAATAGGCTACGGCGAGAGATTTATCGTCTGTTTACGTGTTGTTCAGTTACAATGAATGTATGCTGCATTTAGTGAAATAGGCAGGTTTTACAATCTGTCAGTGCCTGCGTTTCAAAACAACCCAGAGATCTGCCTACCTAAACAGCATTTATGGGCAACATTGGCAGTTTCAAAGAAACTTGCATATAATGCCTATCTAGAAATGCAGTCTATATAGTTGACTAAACATGTTTCGAGACACATTCATTTCAATGGTCATGCTGCTGCTGGATGTGAATGTAATGACACTGACATAACCAACCGCTATCACTATCCTAGTAATGGACTTTATTTATTGACTTATTCCTCAAATTACTTGTGCTAGTGAAACCTATTTTTCTGAATCACAGAATGATTTTACATCTAAAATGTTTAATATTCCCCATTTCTAGGTCCTTTGCCTATCTGACACTGAGAGACCGACTGCCAACCATACTCACAAAAGTGGTAGACACGTTACACCGCAATAAAGACAATTTCTTCAAAGAATATAGAGAGGTAACGTATATATGACATTTGCTTTTTTACATTTAGCAGTATTAAGGTCTTTCCACACTGAGCGCGAAGCGAAAAGCGAGGCGAATCGCCGACGAACCGTGCTTTCTCACCGAGCGCGAACGATTATTCGCCTTCTGCTAATTCACGCCTGATCAACAATGTATTTTTCCTCAGATATGGATCTCATATATGGATTTAACATCGTCCGCTGCTTAGTATATAGCATTAAATTAAGATAAGCAAAGTTTGGTTCTACACCAGAAACACAAACTATCTATAATGCTTACAAGAATAGGCTACATCCTAAAATAAAATTCGAAGTACAATTAGCATCAAGCTACACTTGAAAATGTATGTAATTATTAAAAGTGCCCCTATTATGGATTTTTGAAAATTACCTTTCATGCAGTGTGTAACACAGCTCTAAGTGAATGAAAACATCCTGCAAAGTTTTAAATCTGAAAGTGCACCGTGTATAAAGTTATTGTCTCTCAAAAGAAAAAGTCAACTCTGAATCATTGAAACGAGTCGTTTTTAAAACGAATCCTAAGCCGTTTCATGTTGTCAAAATGAAATATTAGCATATTGCCCGCCCACTTGTTGCCACTAGGTGCCGCTGTTGGAGCGTTAAAAATAGCCGTTTCCCCGGTAACGGCTGTACACAAAGCAAAAATTGACCAATCGGACCAATCACCGCAGATTAGCGTCACGCAAAGGAGGGGTTTGGAAAAATGAATCTTTGAGAGAATGGTTTGGGAGTGGTTGAGAAAATAAGGTAAAAATAAATGCATATTATAAGAAAATTAAAGTGTTTTTTGATCTTGCATGCATGTCAACCTGTTGTTGGGGACTCCCAAAACCAAAAAAGAACCTTTCATAACCCATAATAGGGGCACTTTAAAGGGTTACTCCACCCCAAAATGAAAATTTTGTCATTAATCGCTTACCCCCATTTCTTTCCAAACCCGTAAAAGCTTCGTTCGTCTTCGGAACACAATTTAAGATATTTTGGATGAAAACCGTTAGGCTTGTGACTGTGCATTGACTGCCAAACAATTAATAATTTTTAATAATTTTAGTAGTAGCCTAGTAGTAGCAGTACTGCAAGTAAAACCAAACTTTTATTTTGACTGATTGCCATGAATACCTTTTCAGTCCTGTGCGACGCTAGTTCTGGAGATGTTGTTCATGTATTTATGTCCTCATTTAGAGAGACGGCAGACTCTGAAATCACCGTGAGCGTCGCACGCTTCAGTCTGTGTGTAGTAAACGAAACCGCGCGTCTCTGCCATTCATTCATGCAGTTTATGAGTTAATGCTCATCAGATCGTGTAAATCGGTGAAAAATGAATAGAAATTATGATTCTGCGTAAAGAAATATCAGAAAAACTTGTATAAAAATATTAGTATTTTTCCAAATATGAACTAAAAGCTCTAATGGAAGCTGTTCAGTGACACTTGCACGTAACTGCCTGCCTGAGTTATGTCGACAACCAGAGGCGGCACAAAATTTGGCAGAGGCGGCCGCCTCATAATTCTCTATACAGGAAAAACCCTGTTATAGCGCGGCAAGTGACACAACGCTCGTTCACTTATCTCAGGGAACCGAGGTTACGTCAGTAACTGAAGCGTGCCCTTTCGAACATTCACTTCACGTTGTGTGTTTGGGGAACACATCCAATCACGCCTGCACTATGAGCGGATACAGGACATCCTGCTCTGCGAGCCCAGTCTCGGAGCACTAATAAGGACTCCTAAAGCCCTAAGCACATTGTGCTCCAAGCTAGTAGCTAAGAAGCCTAAGAAGCACCAATATAACCAACTTCGCCCAAGGGGAAAGAGTGGAACGTTAAACAGACAGAACTCATGCCTGCAAAGCAGGGACGTCTAAGTTATAAAATCTGGCAAATGTGGATGGCGATGATCAGCCAGCAGCCGCACAGATCTTACCAATAGAGATTCCGCTGGACTACGCCCAGGAGGAGGTCATCCCTCTTGTGGAATGGGCTCTCACACCTATAGGGCATTGCAAGCCTTCTGAGGCGTAAGCCAAGGCTATCGCATCGACGATCCAGCGAGAAAGTCGCTGCTTTGTGGCCGGCAGTCCTTTATGGCGACCTCCAAAGCAAATGAAAAGCTGCTCAGACTGCCTAAACAGGCTAGAGTGCTATAGGTATACTCTCAGAGCCCTTATTGGACAGAGCATGTTCGGACCCTGCTCACCATCTGTAACGGGGAGCGCCAATAGGGAGATCTCCTGAGCTCTGAACGGAGTTGAGAGCACCTTAGGAACATAACCATGTCTTGGTTTTAGAATGACTTTACAGTTATTAGGCCCAAACTCAAGACATGAGGTGCTGATTGACAGCGCCTGCAAGTCACCCACTCGCTTAACCGACGCCAAGGCAAGGAGAAGGGCCGTTTTAAGCGATGAGGGCCGCAAATCGGCCGAACTGAGCGGCTCGAAGGGGGGCCCCTTTAGGGCCCGCAGGACTATAGACAAGTCCCAAGACGGCACGGTCTGAGGGCGAGGAGGATTCAGCCTCCATGCACCCTTCAGGAACTTAACGATCAGGTCGTTTCTGCCGATCGATTGGCCAGCTTCTGCAGATGGCACGACGGATTGTGTTTACCGACAGTGGTTTCTGGAAGTATTCCTGGGCTCATTCAGTAATGTCAATGACAGAATTATACCGATGAGTGATGCAGTGTCATCTGAGGGCCCGAAGACCACGGGCATCCAACAAAGGTCTTTGGCCTTGTCCCTTACGCACAGAGATTTCTCCAGTTTCTCTGAATCTTTTGATGATGTTATGCACTGTAGATGATGAGATTTGCCAAAGACGGAGCTATACATATCGGATTATTTCGGGACCTTTTTGCCTTACATACACAACAAGTCATTTAGACATTTGACACAGTTTGTTTTTTTACACATACAGATTGGTTCTACGCAGTCAATCCATTTTGCAGTTCTTTAAACTGTTGTTTTCTCTTGCAAATCACTGTTCACAGGCTTGCAGTGCTTTTGACCGTATTTTAGTGAAAACAATGTGTCAAAAGTGTAAGCGCGGAAAAATGGAAGTCAGAAGAATGCAGATCATATTTATTTTGCGTTAGCATGAAGCTGCAGTTTCACAATACATGAATTACACTTACGAGTAACAGTAAAATGCTGCAAATCATTTTTTTCTTGCACTTGAATCGCGATTTACACCTTTACAAAGCTTCTCTTGCGCATGCAAATTTAATTTACGCTTACAGTCTTATGTACACTTCCACAACTCTTACCCTGCGCATGCAAATCTTTATGGCATCATATTACCTTCATACTGCACTTCTTGTCGGAGAACGAGCGCTTCGTTGTCCGGAACAGAAGTTTGAATGACGCCTCTGAAGTGAGTGGCCCGCGAGCGAACTGAAGCAAGTAACCTCGTTGAATTGTTTTTAAAACCCAACCCGAAACTCCCGGAATGGCTGCCCAAGCCATGAAACGGGAGGTGAGAGGGTTTATTTTTGCGAATGAGAGCTCGCTGAGAGAAGGCGAGGAACTTGCATACGTGTGAGTGAGTGAGTGAGTGAGAGTGTGTAAAGAGGAAATTTGCTCTTTATTGTATGTGGGTCCGCTATCACAGAGGTAAAACATTCGGGTACACGCTGCACCTGGAGAACGTGACTCGCTGGAAATGAAACTCCATTGCTCAGAGATGCTCGGACGGATGGAGGATGAAAGCGAGCTGTTTTTCGGGGCGTTCCAGCGGAGGCGAGAACAGAGCCCCTCCTCTTCCTCTCTAGCGCATCAGGACAGTTTACTGCAGCCCAGGCTCAGATTTTCACTGAGGCTGCGCCTGCGCCGGCTTTGCAGGCTGTGGGGCGGGATTCTTCTGGCGGTCCGCAGCCGCGTAGCCAGGGCGCTTGGGGAGGAAGTGACGCAGCCGATGGTCTTGCCGATCGCCTGCACCGTTGCTTTCGTAGAGCGCAGAGCCAGGTCTGTTGCTTTGCGCAGCTCTTTGAAAGCCTCCTGGTGTACTTGGCCAGACTCGTCCATACCGCAGAGAAGCTTGGCCTGAAATACTTGGAGAACCGCCATTGTATGCAGCACCGACCCTGCCTGGCCGGCCACTGCATAAGCTCTATTGGCGAGTGTCCAAGGCAGATGGCGGGCACAGATGAGCAGCAACTGCTTCCTTCAGAGGGGGGAGCTTGCTGTATCCCTTGTCGTCAGCACCGTCAATGGTGGTGAGAGCCGCTGCTGTAGAGGGATTTACACGGGCCTAGTAGGGGGCGCGCCACATCTTGGTGAGCTCGTCATGAACTCCAGGCAAGAATGGGGCGGGGCGTTGGCGAGAGCACTGTTGACAGCTTCCCAGCAGGTACCACTCATCTAACAGGCCGTGGGTGGGCTCTTCTGGAGCCGACCACTCGAGGCCCAGATCCTCTACCGCCTTTGACAGGACGCGGATGAGTTCTCTTAGGAGAGAAAAGAAATGGGAGAGCTGAGCGAGGGGGACCGCCTTCGTGGAAAAAGGCGATCCGTGAGCGGAGACGGGAAAGACTCATACTCTCGCAATGAGAGCATGAGTTTTCAGTGAGCGCAGCCTCTGCGTGGGCGCTGCCGAGACAGGCGACACACTCACTGTGCTCGTCCGTCTCCTGCAAGGGATCCTTGCATGAGCCACATTCGCTGTGCTAGATTTGCAACAACGTGCGCTGAAATTTGCTCTTTAGGAAATTCGCTCTCGGCTTGCTCTTCACGCGCCGGATGGTCGCAAGGAATCCTCACTGCTTGGGCGTCTTCGATGCCGGCAAGCAGAGCTGGAGTTTCTTCCTCGGCTTCTTCTTTTATCCGGGATTCTCTTCTTCTGTGTTTGTTTACACTGGTTTTCGAAAAAGCGCCACCATTCTCACCCTTTTGTGCAACAGCAGCTGCTCTGGTCACATGATCCTAGCTCAAATCTTACTGGACGGCCCGTGTTTTCGCTTTCCGAAACTGAAAAGATTCGTAGGACTGGTGCGGAAAAAAAAAAAAAAAAAAAAAAACATTCGCATTTTCGGTGCGTGAATATTCACGGTCTATGTGGAAGCATCCATAGAAATCTATTGTTTTATTCCAGCGCGTCATCGCGTCCGATATTCCTTTCGCTTTTTCGCGCTCAGTGTGGAAAGGCCTTTACAATCTTCAGTATTTTCATGTTATTCATAAAATAAAGCAGGGCTGCCTGTACTTGTTTTCCCAGATTTAACTTCTATATAATGTGTTTTATTAGGAGGGGATCCAGGCAGAGAAGACAGCCATCTCCTTCCTGTCCAAGCTGAGAAATGAACTGCAGACAGACAAACCTGTGCTGTCTCTGACTGATAATGCTGAGGACTCAGAGGCCTGGAATGAATACATGCGAAGACAGCAGGACCTGATGGAAGACGGGAGGCCTGTCAGCTGGTTCAAGTCACCATGGCTCTATGTGGAGTGTTACATGTACCGGAGGATCCAAGAGGCTCTGTATATGAAGTAAGGCAAATCAGCTTTCTCCATACATTATGAGTAATCAAAAATTCAGTGAAATTATTACTGTGGTTATTTTCACAATTTAATTATAGTCAAAGTATCTTAAAGTTAACTGAACTTTATCATTTAATGGTAAAAAGTAAATGTTTTTTTTTTTCTAATTAAAATAACAATACTGAATAATAGTAAAAACAAATTAAATCACAACTCTCAGGTTTTCTCAGTCAGACTATGTAAGTATTATCAAATCTAATAATATAAATTTAATAATTGTTATATAATTAGAATGATTTAAGTGGTTACTGTTGAGATGTCTCACATGGACACATGGTCATATGGCAGTTACATTTGCAATTAAAATGGCATTAATTACGCATTTAAAACAAGTTAAATTCATGGGTAAAATCAGAAAAAAGAAAGTTTTTTTTTTTTTTTTTTTTTTTTTTTTTTAATAAGAGGAAAGATTTATAACAGGAAGACCACTGATGTACAGGTCTAAATTAATTTTAAAGGTATGCCTTGCCTTAGAAATGCTGTAGTGTTGCAGTTGAAGTAGTTTACATCATTTTTAGAGCCGTTGTAAATTAAAGGCACTGGTGGTCATTTAAAGTGCTATCTTAAATGTGCTTTAAGTATGTTTGTCATTGATAATAATAATTTAAATAATTAACCAAGATTAATTGGACTCTCCATGTGGCATTGGTATATTTTGAATTGTTTAACTGACTTGTTTAATTTTGTTTCCAAAGTCCACCGATGGATAAGTTTGACGTGTATAAGGAGGGAAAGACGCAAAGCTTCTTCGAATCTCAACAAGCCATTAAATCCCTCTGTACATACCGTCAGGAGCTCATCACCAACATGGAGAACATGACTGAGATTCAGCTGCGAGACAGCTTTCTCAAGTTACTCCAGGTTAGTGTCTCCGTGATCTTAGCTGCAGTGTATAATGATCCCCACCATTAAAAACAATTGTTATTGGGACATTATGTTTATATGACATCAGAAAACAACATCAAAACTAGGAAAATCATCTTGTTTGCATGGAGATGGAAGATTCTAATTGAGTTCAGTGAGCCATAACCATAAGCTTGAAGAAAAATTTAGAACAGAGAATCTTGTTACCCAAATGACATCCAGTTTGTGGTGCCAAGTAACATGCCTAGGGTTGGCTACTGTTTTCAGCATGCACTTGTGTACTTTATTGATATTACACTGTTGGTAATAGCGTAATGTCACATGTTTACTGTGTATTTTGAAGATCTCTCTGTGGGGAAACAAGTGTGATCTGTCCATCTCTGCTGGTCAGGACAACTCTCAAAAGTCCTGTCCCATCGATTCTCTTCCTGATCTCCAGCGCTTCATCCTAGTAGATGACTCCAGCATGGTTTGGTCAACGCTGGTTGCTGCTCAAGGATCTGGATCCTCTGGGATGAAGCATGCCAGAGTGGACATTATTTTAGACAATGCTGGTTTTGAGCTCGTTACCGATCTAGTCCTTGCTGACTTTCTTGTTTCTGCCGGACTAGCCAAGCAAATCCGATTTCATGGCAAGTCTATCCCGTGGTTTGTCTCAGACGTCACCAAACAAGACTTTGAGTGGACCATCATGCAGACCATGGCAGCCAATCACAAGTGGATGTCAGCCAGCGGTGTCCAATGGAAGCATTTCGTGAAGGAGGGTACATGGTCCTACCATGACCACTCTTTTTGGACCTTGCCACATGAGTTCTGTGACATGGCGGTGGATGCAGCTGATCTCTACAGCATGCTCCAGGGCTCTGATCTGATTCTCTTCAAAGGAGACCTTAACTACCGGAAGCTTACTGGAGATAGGAAATGGGAGCACACGGTTCCGTTTGATCAAGCGCTGAGGGGGTTCCAGCCTGCCCCTCTCTGCAGTCTCAGGACACTGAAGGCTGATGTTCAGGTGGGCTTACAGCCAGGCCAGGCAGAGAAGCTCAGCTCTCAGGATCCTGACTGGATGACTAATGGCAAATATGCTGTGGTTCAGTTTTCCAGTCCTAGCAGAGAACAGTAGGGTCATTTTTAAAGAAAAGAGAGTCCTCACTAATGAGGAAAATGCAAAGAAAGAGGTGAAGGAATAAAACGCACTAAAGATGCTGGATTAGTTACCAACATGCCAAACAAATGTGTTGTTGTTTTATCTGTGCTTGTATTACAGTTGTTTTGGTTGAAAGCAAACCACGTAATGAATCCTACTGATTCTGTATATCAAACACTGAAATTAATTGTAACCTAAATAATGTCCTTGTTGACAATCTCTTGATCACAGTATAATATTTTCTGTTTACACTGCTGATCTGTATTGTGTAGAAGTACAGTTAATTAAAAATACAGATGTAAACATGGCAAAAAAATTCATAAGAATCCATACATGTGCTGTTTGGTATGATACACAGTAAATAAAAAAGATACTGAACCTGAATTTTAAATTCTAGTTAAATGCTATTGACCAAAACACCTTCAGAATAGTGAGAAAGGTAAATGCATTTCGGGCTAAAAATGTGTAGTATATAAATTTTTTTCTTTTCAAATGTAGTAATTTATGGGCTTTGCATGGAGTCCATAATTGAAAATAACCTATAAAAGAAAACTTAAAAAAACAAAAACAAAAAAAACAATTCTAGTAGTGTAATGGCAACAGGTAATGCATGAGGGATTAGAATCGGTGTCCAAATTTTTTTTATTTATTTATTTTTTTAACAAAGCACAAATTCACAATGATCTACTAATGTCATTATAAGGCAATACATTCTGCTTTCTGGCTGATAAAAAATATACTGGCCATACATAGTAATTGTTGTTTACAGTTTGGATTGACTAGCACTTTCAAAGCAAGTTTACCAGGTTTTCCGGTGTCTGTTGGGATGAAAATTGCACCATGATGATTTCTTTTAGCTTATTTATGAGCATGCTGGAAACAGATGCTTGTCAGGATACCGTGTATATGTGCTCACACTTATTAGAATGCTAACTGTTTTGAAAATTGAATGCAACTGAATAAAGTTTAGGAAAAAAACAACACAAAAATCTTTTAAATGAAACGCTTATGTTCTTTTTCTTCCTGAGTCATTATACATACTGGCAGAAGTGTTCCTGGTATGAGCTCATGCTGCTTGTTGATCTATCCTTTGAGAGCGCAATTTATTTACTTTCACAGTATGATTTTTTTTTTTTTAATTATTTTTTTGTGTGGATGCTTCCTGGGTCTTCCCTGGAGCCTTGCCTCCATTCTACAGAGCAAAGTAAAGAGTCAAAACCCCCAAAGAATTGGTGTTACGTAATAATCTCGTGAACGCTATCTTTTTGTGTTTAGGGGTCAGCGGAGGACTGTGTACATACTGTTTTTCCTGAAAATCAAGGCCATGGTTTTGGTCTTTGAACTGTTCTAGTTCTCTTACAGCAAGAGCTAAACTCAAAAGTAGACTTAAAAGATTTCAGCTGGCCTTGTTGTTTATTTAGTGTGTTTTTATCAGAAACCTGCAGGCAGCAGATTGAGACATACATTTTGCATACATCATACACACTGCATCACATAAAAGGTTATCAATACAGTTTAATTATCAGCTCTGTTTTGTAAAAGAACACAGCTAATAATCAGCATGTTTTAATTTAATGCATTAGCAGCCATTATGTTTGAGGACTGTGCTGCATAAATTTTAATTAGAACAACAAATTATTATTAAAAAGAGAAATGTATCCACAACTTGGGATTGTCCTAAATTTGTAAGACTCGGTAGGATTTTTAAAACGTTTTTGAAAATTCTCTTTTCTCGCTGCATTTATTTGATCAAAAATAGGTTACAGTAAGAGTGTAATATTGTGAAATATTATTACAATTAAAAAAAAAAAAAAAATATATATATATATATATATATATATATCATTTTTTTTTTACATCTTTTAAACTGTAATTTATTCCTGTGATGGCAAATCTGAATCTTCAGCATCATTGCTCCAGTCTTCAGTGTCACATGATCCCTCAGAAATTATTCTAATATGCTGATTTGGCACTCAAAAAACATCTTAACATTATGTTGAAAACAGTTGTGCTGTAGAAAATGTGATACTTTTTTTTCAGGTTTCTATTCTAATGAATAGAAAGTTCAAACAGAAAATTTATTTGAAATAAAAATCTTTGTAACATTATAAATTTACTTACTGATCAATTTAATGCACCCTTTCTAAGTTAAAAGTATTCATTTACAATTAGTGAATATTTTAGCACACAGCAAGACAGTATTACTAAGTCAGTAAAAAATACTAATAATGTTCCTTTTTAAAAAGGGAAACCAGAACTCAGTTACTCAAGCACCGACACCTACACACTTTCCATTTCAGCTTTAAATAGCTGTCTGTACAGAGAAATGATTAGGATCAAACAGACTTGTTTGTCCCTTGTGAGCTGAACAATATTTAATTCCCTTATTTAACCTTTTGCAAAAATCTTTCAACAAATGTAATCAATTCTTTGAAGTATAATTTAAGATGGGGACAGCATGTAAAGTGGTTTTAAAACACATCACCTGTAAAATCCAAAGGTTTTGGCAAGTGAATCAGGCGGTGACCTCCTATCTCGTTCACCTGGTTGCCATGACCTGCTCTGAAGAGTGACCGCCAGTATCGACCTGGCTGTCATTAATTTGTTTACCTCCTTTTTTTTTTTTTTTTTTTTTTTGTCAAAGCCACAGACAGCGAAAGCAAGAAGGACACAGGAAGTCAGAGATACATCAGCGAGGGGATGCATCCAGGCTACTTGTGATGGGGCTAAATTTATAAATCAGAGGACTGGTTTGAATTTTGCTAAGGACTACATAAAGGAGTTAATAACTGATTCTATTTTTAGTTTCCACGAGAAACAGTATTCCATGTGTCTATTACTCTAGTGGTTTATAATCATGCATTTATTTCTATTATTAGTAGTTTCAGTTGAGTTTCCTGTCCCCTCTTTCTTGTTTAATAGAAAATTACCTCACATCAGACTTGACATCTTGTACATTTGCTCGCATTTTATCCTTCCTAAAGTGTAATGTTTAAGGCTACAATAAGGCATTTTTGTTAGAATAGTCGTTTTAGATACTGAAAAAAATATAAAAAAGGGTATTTTAAGAAAGAGAAGGAAAAGCAACCTCACTTATCTTAGAAAAACATCACACTTTGTCCTTTCAGCTCAAGGCGGACTGGAGGAGAGAGGAAGGTATTTTTGATTTTTTAGGAGGAGTAGGCAGAACAGTGGGGCGGAAGCAAACAGAACAAGGGGGAGAGAGTTTGAGAAAGACAGTGGGAGGTAAAAAAAAAAAAAAAAAGCTTAAAGACAGAAACGGTCTTTTGGTGGTTGCTTATGAACAGATATTACCTTAAGTCATGCTGGCTGCGTGTGTGTTTCCATGGTGATGTCTGGAGGGCAGACCAGCGGAGAGGCTACTGGTGCCAGGCAGCGACACAGGACCAGCCCGAGCCCGGAGAGAGAAGACCTGGAGGGACTTTCCTCACCACCCACTGCCCACAAACTCTCGCCCATGTACCCAAAGGAGGAGCACAGCGCGGGGGGGATCAGTTCCTCTGTCAACTATCTTGATGGAGCCTATGAGTTCCCAAATCCCACACAGACCTACGGCACCTCGTCACCCGCCGAGCCTGCCTCGGTCGGATACTGCTCGGCTCCCCCGGACCCCCACGCGCCCCCTGCTGAAGAACATCTGCAGACCTTAGGCACCGGATCCGGCAGCCCTCTCATGTTTGTACCCTCCAGCCCTCAGTTGTCCCCGTACCTGAACCATCATGGAGGACACCACTCGACCCTCCAGGTGTCCAACTACCTGGACAGCCCTTCTAGCACCGTCTACAGGTCAGTTCAGCTTTAAATATGAGCTCTGGTAGTGGTCATGTTTTGGACACTTTTGTAGGTGAAGAATTCAAACTAAAGTTTTGAATGAACAATTTACAAGCTCGTGAATTTATTATACACAACTTTAAGAGATATACTGGATTCAAGACATTTTATAGACATTGAAAATGAACATTTTGAGTTTTTTTGTCTCTTAACATCAAGTTTCTATTGCCATTTTCATGGTGAAATCCAGGTTAAACTAAAATAGATGATAAGACTATAAAACAGACATGAAAATATTGCCAGGTGTCCAGTTAATCAGATGAGGTGGTTCTGGAGGTCATTTACACCAGATTTCTGATTCATCGAGGCATAATGTTTGGTTTAGCACTCAAATCTTGCTTGGATACCTGCTTACCAAGGTTCATTTTTACAAACACCTTACATACACAAAGCCTGCGTGAAACAATTCTGGCACATTGTACACTTACACATTTTGTGAACATGTTTAATTTGGATACAAACCATGACTAATAATAAATTGATATAATAAATTGAGTACCATTATTAGCCAACACCTGAACATTTAAACAATTTTTTTTTTTTAGTTTTACAATATTTCAAAGGTAAAATATATGGTAAAACAAATTTTTCATGTATTTCTTAAACATGTTTTTACAGTAAACATCTTTTTAATGTGCCTAATGGGTTATGACTATAGATTTGTGGGTTGTGTATGACCAACATTTAATGCTAGATGGTCTTGAAGGCATTTGTTTTCTTTTTGAATTCAAGAAAAAATGTATTACTTCATATTACAGTGGTTTACACATTTTTTTCCCCTGCAGGGCATGTTGAGTGCTCTCTGACTAATTATGGTTTATTTTATTTGTTGTTATTTTATGTTCTAGGTTTTGTGCTGTTAATTATTAGAATTTCTTGACTTCTTGGAAAGAAGAAGGTTAGGATTTCTAACATTTGCAGTGCCTCTGATCAAATTCTGTCTCTAGACCTTGAGCAAAGTACAATTAGTGAAAACAACAGCGGTACTGTCTGAACACACAGGGAGTACATTTTTTACTTTCAGAAGAACTGAAAGGAGATCTGGTAATGATCACAGTTCACAGCTAATGGATTAAAACACAGCAGGTGTTGAATAAACTATTATTAGTAAAGCCTAATGTTTAAATTTGTTGTTTACTTCTGACAGATGAGAATATTAATTCATCCACTGCTTTAGGCTGCTTGGGGACCCCAGTTGTCATCTGATGACATTGGACAGCACTGCAGTTCATTTTTGAGGTTATGCAATAAATCTGTTGGACATCAGAATTAAAAATAAAATAAATATTTACAAACACTGGAACAAGAGGTCAGAAGGAAATGGGGATGGTCACATGTCCCGTTTGTAGTGCACGTATTTTATACACATGGTCTATAATTTATGGTCCCATATTGGTTATAGGACGATATTAGTGATTTTTTTTTTCTTTTCTCTCCATATCTGCCAGTGGTGGATATTTAATTGTGCATTTCCTCTATTTTAACATAATATGCTCATATGAAGTTCATCTTAAATAGCACTAATAAATTTAATGAATCGTGTTGTGAGGCCTAAATTCACTTGCCACTATTAAACTGATTTTAGATTTTATTGTTTAATTTTTAACATATTTAGATGAAATAGAATTTTAATATCTACAATAAGATAGAAATAAATATCAACTTAAAGACATAGGCCAGAATTTTAATGGCTATGCTGCAGGAAACTGAATTACAACACATCAGTCAGTTTCTCTGCTGTGGAGAGTCATCCTGGTTTTTATCATCATCCACTCTATATTGACATCTTACCTTTTTCTGTCTGTAGGTCCAGTGTTGTGTGTTCTCAGCAGACAGGTGTTGGTTTGTGTGAGGAGCTGTGCAGTGCCACTGACAGACAGGAGTTGTACTCTGGATCAAGAGCCACAGGAGGGTTTGATTCAGAGAAGGAGACGCGCTTCTGTGCGGTGTGCAGTGACTATGCGTCTGGCTATCATTATGGAGTGTGGTCCTGTGAGGGATGCAAAGCATTCTTCAAGAGAAGCATTCAAGGTAACCAGTCTTTTACACGCGCAGTCTTGCTGTTCTGAATATCAGCGTGACTATGATTCTGCTGCAAGTTTTGTTTTTGAATGAATTAGTGTTTGCGAATGAATCAGTTCAGTATATTAAATACCTGATGGCTGATTCACTTAAAAAGAAAGCAACTGTCGCCACCTACTGGCGTATTGATGTAGGAAAGAGTCCCCTAAAATACCTACAATTATCTAATGCACAGACAAAACTTTTTTGAGTGGGGAATTGCTTGGCTTGAGTGCCATGCTTTTAGAACACCGTATCATGCAAAATAATAATTAAAAAAAAACGCAAAACTCAAGCGCAATGGGCAAACACATCTAGCCTAGAGCGTGTTTACGTAGAAAAATCATGGAAAACGTGTTCTGTGTTGAGTGAACAGGAACAGCCCCTCAGTGCTGTTAGATCGCCACTCAAGTCGATCAATTCGAGGAACTAAACTGCCTTGAATTAGAGAGTAATGAGCTTTATTATGATGCAGGCGTAAAACTAGTATCAGAGATTTTAAGCACACTTGCTTTTCTGATTGCATTTTAGTAGCCTATTTAGTCTACATGCACCTAACATCAGCCATTTCTTAATTATTAATAAGCATCTGATAATAATTATCAGCGTATTAGGTCTGCAATACCAAAAACAAATTAATTAATTATTGGAAAGAGGTCATTTAGTGCACACATAGTTTTCTCAGTCCAAATATGTGTCCAAAAATATATGGGTGCTGGCAAAAAGAAAAATAATGTGATTTTCCTTGATTTTCTAATAGTAATTTTCAAGCCAAGACCTTACGCTGTCAAATACAATTTCAAATGTGTGAATGTATGCCACAGATAATCATCCTTGCATGTTCCCTACTATCCTTCCTTTTAAAGCTGATAGAAAAAGGTGAAAATCAAAGTCTCCCATGTGCTAGATCTGATGAGAGGCTGCCTGATATGTACAATGGAAGCACACAGATGTTTCTGCTCGCACCTTATTTGCAGTTCTGTATTGCGATGGAAGGGGGTGCAGATCTGGGTGGGTTTGGTGAAATGAGAGGCCGGGTAGATGTTTTGAGCTTGACCTTGACATGCAAGCTCCTGATGAGCTCTTTCCTGGGGCAGGTAACTGCTGCTGATTTTAAGGTGAGGAAAACTGAGCAGAAAACTGGAGGAAAATGACTATAAGTGTGTACCAGACAAATGGGTTTTAGGACACACTGGGTGAGGGGAATTACAGTAAGTATAAAGCAGTGCAGAATGATAGACAGCCAAGATGTTTAGGAGAGACAGACCATCAGGACAGAAAGGCAGAAAGAAGAGCAAATAAATACATTTTGGATTTGGGGTTCATTAAGTATTGCTAAAAAGTAACCTATGTATAATTTAAGTTGCTTATATATATATATATATATATACAGTTGTTTAATATAATACGATCCCTGCAATACAATGTTACAATTCAGATCCCTACACTCACAGTCTTTAATACATTTTTTAAATTAAAAATTTACTTTAAAGAATCCTGTGGAGCCAGTGCTTACTTTCTTATGTAAATTCATGTAAAATCACTTTCACTGAAAAAAAAAACAAAAAAACATCTAAAATATACATTATATAAACTACACATATAATTAATATAATATAAACTACATAAAAACACATTAAAATAACTTGCCCATCAGAAAAAAAAAACTTATAGCTGAATCCTGATATACATTTTCCCTGAGTGAGCTGCCATTTGGTGGATACCGTTTTATGCATTTGTGATTGTTAAAGTGATTTTGTTGAGCAATAGTTTCAGAGAGTAACCTGAGTCTTTCTAAAGGGCTCGGTGGTGATTTGCTCTCTACAGTTTCCAGGTCATCTGTGCTGGCCACCAAATTTTCACGTTTTGGATTCTCTGTTGTAGAATATGTTATTATGTGCATGGTTTTATACAGTGGTTTGGATGTCAGTGTGTATGTGTTTTTGTGTAGGTCTGTGACATGTCTGGCTGAGACACAATCATCTAATTTAAAATTTCATTTGAAGCGCTGGAACAGCATGTACCTGCTCTCAGCGCTTAATCAGATCCAAGGCCGGTGATGCGCTGCACTGCACTCTTTGTTGCTTCTGACGGAACAGTATTTACATATTGCTAATACAAAGTTAAAAAAGGAAAACATCTCTGAAAGCTGATCTTAAAAAAAGTACTTTACTGTTTAAGAAAGAATTCGAGGGTAAAACAATTATCAAAAACAAGCACTACTTAATTTTTCTGCCTCTAGGTCACAATGACTATGTTTGTCCGGCAACCAACCAGTGCACTATTGACAGAAACCGCAGGAAGAGCTGCCAAGCATGCAGACTACGAAAGTGTTATGAAGTAGGCATGATGAAAGGAGGTACATAAAAGATTTCTCTTCCTTTCTCTCATTTCTCTTTATGTCTCCCATACACACATGTGCATCTGTCATGATCTCCCACACTTAAAGCAGCATCTAGAGTAGAGTTCCCCTACTTCTGTCTAGGGTTGGGCAACATTCAGAATTTAATAATGGACTCCCGTTCAATTAATATGTGTAAATTTGAATGGAATTGGCCACAACAGTGAATGATTACTTTATTTACTATTACTTATTATATACTATTTAATTTACTAAACCTTTTTCATCTTGGTTAATGTTAATTTCTTTAATTATGTGTGTGTGTGACAGAGATAGAAATTAAACATTTAATTTATATTTAATGTATTAAATCATATGTACACTGGCGTTCAAAAGTTTGGGATCAGTAAGATTTTTAATGTTTTTTAAGGGAGTCTCTTCTGCTCATCAAGGCTGTATTTATTCGATCAAAAACACAGAAAAAACTGTAATATTGTGAAATCTTATTGCGATTTCTAATATTGGTTTCCCATTTTAATATACTTTAAAATAGAATTTATTTCTGTGAAGTATAAGTATACGACAAATACATTTACATATTTATGTACTTAATAAAAGTACCCTGCAATTGTACTTTTAGTATTCTAAACTGGTATACTTTAAGTCGGCTAAATTGGAATAACTAATTTTGTACTTAATGCACTTAACCCTCTGGTGTTGTTCAGTCATTTTAGACCCCAAAAAATTGTGGACTTGATTCGGAAAAGCTAAATGGTCATTTAAAAAAATAGTCACACTTGTGTTGTTCGTGGTCAAAAGTGACTGCCATAGGAAATTAATGGGAAAAATACGGAAATACAAATCAACAAATCTACAAATCAGCCACAATGCAGAAAGAAAGTGCACAGCAATGAAGGGGTGACAAAATTGTGCCTGAAAACTCTGCTCAGTAACTAAGGAATACACAGCACTATATGGCTATACGGGCATCTAATGGCTTCACCATGGTATTACAGGTGATTTTCATTATTGTTTTCCACAAGGTGGAACAAATCTGCCTCAGTTCAATGGATTTTAAATACTTTTGCTCTATTTTTAATATCAATACTCCATTAATTGAAAAATTATATAATTTTTTTTTATATAATTTTTGACATTTTTCACAGAAAATAGTCCATAATTTAGATATGAATATTAATTAGTAATATGAAATACAATCAAAATGCTAAATATTAAAGATTTTTATTTTTTTAATGATTTATTTTTGGCGTTTTTGCCTGTAATTTGATAGGACAAATCAAAGCTGACAGCAAGCGAAGTGGGAGAGAGAGAGAGAGGGGACGGGGACGGGATCGGGAAAGGTCTGCGAGCCGGGACTCGAACTCGCGACGCCCGAAGCGCAACGGCGCTGCATGTCGACGCGCTGCCCACGAGGCTACCGGCGCCGACAGAAAAAAAACATTGTTGAAATTAAATTAAATTATTACACAATTATGGCCTCCTGTCTGTTTTAACCAGCAAACAACTCAAGTGTGACTCCCGAATGAACAATACCAGAGAGTTAATTGTGTGAAAGTAGTGCTGAAGTCCAACTAAAGATATACTGAAGATCATACAATCCTCATCAATAGTGAAATTAAAACATATTTTAGGCTTAATATTAAGAAATACGCATTGTGCACAAGTAGCACTCCAAATAAAATGTAATTATAATTTTTATCAGTCTCGAGCGATTTGTCAGTAAATATGTTAATAGATTTGAACTATACTTAATATGAAATAAAATGTATTTTAAATATATTACTTTTTTACTACAGTGTTCACATGTACTGCACAGTCTTTAATTTTTCTCTGTTGTCAAACAGTTTGAAAAAAGGATACAATAACCTGCATGTTTTCCATTGCAGGTATTCGTAAGGACCGCGGAGGCCGCGCTATCAGGCGCGACAGGAGGAGGAGCGGTAATGAAGCTCGTGTCAAGAGCTACAGTGAGCTGTCAAGCCGCACCTGTCTGAGAACAGCTCCTCCGCAGGACAGAAGAAAGAAGAGCAGCGCAGGTGTGGTCAGCGCTTTATGCATCCCTCCTGACCAGGTGTTGGTTTTGCTTCTGGGGGCAGAGCCGCCGGCCGTCTGCTCACGACAGAAACACAGCCGCCCGTACACCGAGATCACCATGATGTCCCTGCTCACAAACGTGGCTGACAAAGAACTCGTCCACATGATCGCCTGGGCTAAGAAAGTACCAGGTAAAACCCTTTCAAAGATCAATTAAAGTTGCTTTAACTGAAAGTGCAACATGAAGGAAGGGGGTTTTAAATCAGAAGAAAACACTTCTGGGAATAGAACCCCTGGTGACAGCCTTGCCAGTTTTTGTAACCGTGGCAGCAGGTTTGGACAGCACAGGTGGCAGAGATTCAAATGACAAGGTCACAAGCGCAAAGGTAAAGAAGATGGGTGTTATTACAGTGATCTGTGCTGCGCCTCAGCTTGATTTGGCCTCCAGCTGAGATTGCACACATTAAAAGACCTGCTAGGAGTTTTAAGTGAGCCATTATACAGTATCTGAGGTTCAGATGTCTTAATTAACCCTCCTCAGAGAAGGAAACAATTTAACTCATGAGATACAGCGGATAAAACTTAAATGTTGTTATATGTGGGTTACAACCCTAAAAATTTCAGGTTCCATAATTATTTACCGGAAGGTGGTAATCATCACTCTTCTAACCCTCTTATACATCACCAAGGAAGATCAGTTCAATTATAGGCAAGAAATATGCTGTAATGTGGTGAATCATTTTACTAATAGCACTAGTATTAAATGTGATTTGCAACCCATCCTTGTGCTACTGACTTGAATGATACCTCAAATCATGCAGCTTGATGGGAAGAGGTTTGCTGTTACTTTCCAAAGTAATGAAAAATCCCATAAATTCACATTGAACGAGTGTCCTAAACCATATCTAGGGACCAGAATATCATAGAGCCAATTAAGTAACTGCCTAGCAGCCACCCATATTACAACAGCAGTAACCACATAACAGCTGTCCAGAACACAGAATCATTTTGTAGATGTGCCACTGTTATTTTATTCAGAAAAAGTAAAAGTCGATTTTACCTTGTTATTGTTCTTACTACACAACATACACTACTATTTAAAAATGTGGGGTTGTTAGACTAAAAAAATGTTTTTCATTGTCTCTTATGATCACCTATGGCTGCATTTATTTGATTGAAATACAGTAAGAACAGTAATATTGTGAAATATTATTATAGCTTAAAGTAACTTAACTATGTTTTAATATATTTTAAAATGTAATTTATTCCTGTGTTGGCAAAGCCATTACTCCAGTCTTCAGTGTCTCACAATCTTTCAGAAATCATTCTAAATGCTGATTTGGTGCTCAAGAACATTTATCTTTTAACATTATAAATGCCTTTACTGTCACTTCTGAGCACTTTAATGCATCCTTGCTGACTAAATGTAATAATTTCTTCTAAAAACAAAATTCGATTGACCCCAAATTAGTGAACAGTAGTGTATGAAGCATGATGTCTCTGTTCTCTCCAGGCTTCCAGGATCTCTCTCTGCACGATCAGGTTCAGTTGTTGGAGAGCTCTTGGCTGGAGGTGTTGATGATCGGCCTCATATGGAGGTCTATACATTCACCTGGAAAACTCATCTTTGCTCAGGATCTCATCCTCGATAGGTACTGGATGTTCTGCACCTCCTCTTGTAGACCACTGTAAAATAAGTATTGCCACTTTTTTTTTGTATACTTCCATATTGGAACAACTCATTTAGTGAGGCTATAATAATAAAAAAAATATAATTCCAATTTAATGACACGCTCTCGCCTTTACCATTACTTATATTCATCTAGTCAGATATGGAAAAGTGCAACCATGCTTTGAAAAGCTTTGAAAACACATTAAATTGTTTTGATTACATTTAGCCTCGCTTGACTGTTAAGAATAATGGAAAAGCGCTAACATGCCGTGACAGAAACCTGCTGGGACACCTGTTAAACTAATGAAACACAACTTTATTTTAGTCTCACTCAGGCAATCTTACTTGATACGGATGCTGTGAGGGTGATTGTGGGCTTTTTGAGATGTCATACTGACCTGATGCATTCCCTCTGCATGTGCTTATTTTTTGCCTCAATTTCATAAAGAACATTGAGTTGCATGTGGTTTTGTCCCCTTGCAAACAGGATCTGGCCCAGCAGAGGACCTTGCCTCATAAAATGAGATTGAATGATTATGAAACGAAAACTAGATTGTTAAAAAGGATGTGAACTATTTACCAGAGTTCCTAGTGCTCCTCTTCAGAAGACCATGTCACAAGTAGATAGTAATTAGGACCCGGTTGGGAACAGGCTCTTTAAAGGGCTTCTGAAGAACAGCGTCATCACTGACTAAGGCAATACCAATCTAATCAAAACCAGCATCCGTAGAAAGTAAAGAGTCGTGAGCTTGGCGGTTTAATAAAGCATCCTGGAGGATGAAGGAGAAACGGTGAGTAAAAATTTGGATGGGACTGAAAAGATAATATGGCTGAATGAGAGAAAGGAAGGAGGCTGTTAATATAGGATAAGAACTGATGAAAGACAGATGACCTACAGAGAGTCCATTAGAGGTCCATTCTTTAAGTAAACAGCATATTCAATGTTTACAGCTTCACTAGAGGGGGTGGGGAAAACAAAGCTATTTTAAGGTACATATCATAGTAAATGGCATAAACAATCTCCTAGTATGGATAAAGTGCTGGTCTACCTCTTTACAGGAGTGAAGGAGAATGTGTCGAGGGGATGGCTGAGATTTTCGACATGCTCTTGGCGACTGTGGCTCGCTT
The DNA here is from genome assembly GCA_039654775.1 of Spinibarbus caldwelli. Lineage (NCBI taxonomy): Eukaryota > Metazoa > Chordata > Actinopteri > Cypriniformes > Cyprinidae > Spinibarbus > Spinibarbus caldwelli. The sequence goes on along the minus strand of CM077240.1, from coordinate 18,992,162 downwards.
CCGTAGTCTCAAACTCAAGCTGGAGGAATTCGTATGTCTCAAAGCCATCATACTTCTCAATTCCGGTGAGTCTGCAAGTCACAGAGAGTGAATGAACTTGGTGATTTGAGTACTTTGGAAATAAAATACAGTTTGGAGCTTCCAGTGGTATATATTATATTATTAAATGCTCCCTGGAATATTTGATTCTGACTGGTCAGTCATGTAGGATCCAATCCACCCACACAATCCCATCAACCTTCAATATGTGATCAAAAACTTAGCAGAGTTTTTCTAAGCCAGTTAACGCTATGATAAGCTAGTAGGATACACTGCAAAACACACAAAAAGGTATTTAATTTTTAGCTTTTTGTTGTATGTAATTAATTCATTTAATGAACAGTTAGACAGTATTTACCACAAAATAAACCACTTCAGAATCCTTTATTTTGGAATCTCTTACTTATTTAACATACGCTTCCGTTCAAAAGCTTGGGTCTGTGATTTTTTTTAAATAGAAATCTTTCGTATCATTATAAGTGTCTTTAATATGTCCTATGTGTAACAACCCTAAACATGTCTTAGGTGTCAGTTAATGTGCAACGCTTTAATGGTTATTGCTTATCTTTTCTGTCTGGTCAGGTGCATTTTCATTCTGCTCCAGTCCAGTGGAGCCCTTGATGGACAGCTTCATGGTGCAGTGCATGCTGGACAACATCACTGATGCCCTCATTTACTGCATCAGTAAATCGGGTGCCTCACTGCAGCTGCAGTCCCGCCGTCAGGCCCAGCTCCTGCTGCTGCTCTCACACATCAGACACATGAGGTAAAGAACAAAAAAAAAAAATGAAAACACAAACATCATTTCATACACACTACCATTCAAAACAAAACAAAACCAAAAAGACTGCTTATATTACAGTCATGCACATTATATCTGCTTTCTTTTTTTGAAAGCAACAAAGGAATGGAGCACTTATACCGAATGAAATGTAAGAATCGAGTCCCGCTGTATGACCTTTTGTTGGAGATGCTAGACGCCCAGCGATTCCATTCTTCAGGAAAGGTGCAGCGAGCGTGGGCACAGAGTGAGAAAGACCCCCCGTCTACACCCACAACCAGCAGCAGCAGCCCCTCCAGAGGTCCTGGAGCCATTCTGCCCAACATTGCCTGTCACGACCAGAGTCCAGACCCCTGAGCTGTGTACAATCCAACAACTGAAGAATGTGAAGACTGTGAAGCAGTCAGTGCTAATCTGTCTAATAGTTTTTGAAGGTGGAACTGAAGTGTCTCCTTGTGCCTTATCAAAGTCCACTTTAGATTCTGAAAGAAGTTAACCCGTTAAAAATGTACAGAAAAAATTGTGAAGAAATTTAAAAATGTGTTGTTGTCGATGTGAAGAAATTCTCTTAGGCTTTTGTGGCACGCTGAGAGACAGATTTATGTAGAAGCTGCTAATTCTTTTTCTTTTTTTAAGTGACCAATGGAGTGACAGCTTTGACATCACAAACTTACTTAAAAGGTTAGATCACCCAAAAATGAAAATTAGCCTGTTTTACTCACCCTCGAAGCATCGTAGGTGTATATGACTTTATTCTTTCAGACGAATCCAGTTGGAGTTATATTAAAAATGGTCCTGGCCCCTCCAAGCCTTACAATGGGGTAAGTGGACACTTTTTGTCAGCAGTAAAGTGCGCGCATCCGTAATAAAAATGTGCCTCACACGGCTTGGGGGGTGAATAAAGGTCTCCTGTAGTGAATCCATGTTTTTGTAAGATAAATATCCATATTTCAAACGTAATAAACACTTTTTTCTCACTTCCGCTGACTGTCATACACAGAAGCTGTTCCGGTGGATGACGTAGGATGTCGGCGTTGCGTGATTAGTGACGAGCGCAGAGAGAGAACAAAACAAAACGCCGGTCACGAATTAGAAGCACAAAATGAGGATTTGTAAAGAAAAATGTAGGAGGATTTCAATGTAAGCCAAGAGGAGACTGGTTTTCCTTTGCTAAAATAAGGAAACTTAGTTTCCTCTGCTCCTGCATATCTCAGAGGCGCGCACAGGACATATGTTCTACATCATCTGCCTGGACGGCTTCCGCGTACGACAGTCAGCGGAAGTGAGAGGAAAGTGTTTATTACGTTTGAAATATGGATATTTATCTTACAAAAACGTGGAATCGCTACAGGAGCCCTTTATTCACCCCCCGAGCCGTGTGAGGCACATTTTATTACGGATGCGCGCACTTTATTTCACGTCTTCTGGACTGCTGACAAAAAGCACCCGCTTACCCCATTGTAAGGCTTGGAGGGGCCAGGACAATTTTTAATATAACTCCGATTGGATTCGTCTGAAAGAAGAAAGTCATATACACCTAGGATGCTTTGAGGGTGAGTAAAACACAGGCTAATTTTCATTTTTGGGTGAACTAACCCTTTTAAGCTAAACAAACAAAAAAGGAAAAGAAAAAAAAAACAATCAAGAGCAGGTGGCTTGTGAAGTACATCATAAACTGGCATTTCTGACTGACAGCACAGATTTGACAGTGGAATGTCAATGTAACGTCACCTGTTTTTAATACAGTTTAATTTAATAATCCTTGGTAACTGAATTTTAAGCTTTAGTTACCAAGGATTATTAAGTCACTGTAGTGGTGTGTTACCTTAAATGTAGAAGAACCGAAGAACTTCATATTGCAGCATCTGTGTAACACATTTTTCCATGTTACTATTATTATATGCATTAGAGCAATAACAATATGTACAGGTGCATCTCAATAAATTAGAATGTTGTGGAAAAGTTCATTTATTTCAGTAATTCAACTCAAATTGTGCAACTCATGTATTAAATAAATTCAATGCACACAGACTGAAGTAGTTTAAGTATTTGGTTCTTTTAATTGTGATGATTTTGGCTCCCATTTAACAAAAACCCACCAATTCACTATCTCAACAAATTAGAATACTTCATAAGACCAATAAAAAAACATTTTTAGTGAATTGTTGGCCTTCTGGAAAGTATGTTCATTTACTGTATATGTACTCAATACTTGGTTGGGGCGCCTTTTGCTTTAATTACTGCCTCAATTCGGCGTGGCATGGAGGTGATCAGTTTGTGGCACTGCTGAGGTGGTATGGAAGCCCAGGTTTCTTTGACAGTGGCCTTCAGCTCATCTGCATTTTTTGGTCTCTTGTTTCTCATTTTCCTCTTGACAATACCCCATAGATTCTCTATGGGGTTCAGGTCTGGTGAGTTTGCTGGCCAGTCAAGCACACCAACACCATGGTCATTTAACCAACTTTTGGTGCTTTTGGCAGTGTGGGCAGGTGCCAAATCCTGCTGGAAAATGAAATCAGCATCTTTAAAAAGCTGGTCATCAGAAGGAAGCATGAAGTGCTCCAAAATTTCTTGGTAAACGGGTGCAGTGACTTTGGTTTTCAAAAAACACAATGGACCAACACCAGCAGATGACATTGCACCCCAAATCATCACAGACTGTGGAAACTTAACACTGGACTTCAAGCAACTTGGGCTATGAGCTTCTCCACCCTTCCTCCAGACTCTAGGACCTTGGTTTCCAAATGCAATACAAAACTTGCTCTCATCTGAAAAGAGGACTTTGGACCACTGGGCAACAGTCCAGTTCTTCTTCTCCTTAGCCCAGGTAAGACACCTCTGACGTTGTCTGTGGTTCAGGAGTGGCTTAACAAGAGGAATACGACAACTGTAGCCAAATTCCTTGACACGTCTGTGTGTGGTGGCTCTTGATGCCTTGACCCCAGCCTCAGTCCATTCCTTGTGAAGTTCACCCAAATTCTTGAATCGATTTTGCTTGACAATCCTCATAAGGCTGCGGTTCTCTCGGTTGGTTGTGCATCTTTTTCTTTCACACTTTTTCCTTCCACTCAACTTTCTGTTAACATGCTTGGATACAGCACTCTGTGAACAGCCAGCTTCTTTGGCAATGAATGTTTGTGGCTTACCCTCCTTGTGAAGGGTGTCAATGATTGTCTTCTGGACAACTGTCAGATCAGCAGTCTTCCCCATGATCGTGTAGCCTAGTGAACCAAACTGAGAGACCATTTTGAAGGCTCAGGAAACCTTTGCAGGTGTTTTGAGTTGATTAGCTGATTGGCATGTAACCATATTCTAATTTGTTGAGATAGTGAATTGGTGGGTTTTTGTTAAATGTGAGCCAAAATCATCACAATTAAAAGAACCAAAGACTTAAACTACTTCAGTCTGTGTGCATTGAATTTACTTAATACATGAGTTTCACAATTTGAGTTGAATTACTGAAATAAATGAACTTTTCCACGACATTGTAATTTATTGAGATGCACCTGTATAATTACAAGCAGCGCTTAATATAAAAAACTGAATATAAATTCTTAATATAAAACAAACTGAAAACAGGAGAAAAGTTACTCTTGGAAAAAAAACAAAAAAATAAAATGATGTGATATATTCTCGCAATCAGAGATATATTTATCAATAAAAATCACTGCTCTATTTTTAATATGTTAAATCATTTTAACTCTAATTGGGGGATATGCTCAGTGATTATTGGTGACATAAGTGGCATCTTTTTTGTGCAAAGACGTTTGCTTATTGGTTGGATATGCCAAAAATGTTGCATCCTATTTTTGCTGTGTTAAAGTGCTGTAATTGGTTTTATGGACATGTTAATTGACATGTAAATGCTGATTTTTATAAGCATTGTGAAGGCTTGAAATGAATAACAGCCTATAATCACTGGTACACATTTAATGCAGGAACTGACACTGACTGCCTTACACTAGATTGCCAGATTTTTCCTCAAATCTGTGAATGTGTTTGCTCATAGTCCAGTAGACTTGTACATTACATTTATCAGCAATTACATTTGATACTTGAATGTTATTTGTATGGTATGTTTTAATTTTGAAGGACCTAAATGTGAAAATGTTAATTTGTTTGAATTAATTATAAAGGACAGAGTTAAAAAAAGTCACTTTAAAATGATACTTTTGACTAAACATAATGGGCAGACTAGCAGAATTTATATATATATTAAATGAAAAGATGTGTCTTTATTGTCAGCATTAGCAAACTGTACATACATAAATAGGCATAGACATTGTAATCATAATGTTTTTGTCACACTGTCATTGTCATAACACACAAATTAAGATACAGTAAGTAGATAACGGTAATAAAAAGCTGTCTCTCAGAGCTACATCGGTGACTGTTTTACATTTCTGGACAAAAAAAAAAGTAACTCCATGCCATAAAATAAAAATAAAATTTGAATTGCCATGCAAAATCTTATTTAAATAATATTCAAAATAACTTTTTTCTACAATTTTAAATAATAAAAAAATAAAAATAAAACACTTTCCTTAGCCTAAGCAAATAATTTTGGCCATTTTCTTGGACGGTATAAGTGCAGTACCTTATGCTTATGTCAGTGCTATTAAGTACATAATTATATACGATTTCATAGGTTTTCCTCTGTTTCCTTGGGACAGAAACGGTTAACCAGTTTGGCTGTCCAACACTAGTCTACATTGCAATGAGTTCAATAGTATACACTGTTTTGTGAAAAATGAAATTAGCAGCAGCAACTGTACAGGAACAGGAACAATCAGCTTTGGCTAACACTAGTCCATTCTGTGTCCTGCAGTGTATTATGAAGCAGATGAAGGCATTAGTAAAGTCTCCTCCCGCTCATACAGGCGGTGGGCCATTGGTGTAGCGAAGCATGGGATGAAAAGACCGGGCAAAATTGTTTGCGTGGGCACAACTATAATCCTGCTCAGTCATGGGCACCAGACAGGTCAGGCCCACGATGAGCAGCAGTAGGAGCTGCAGTGGCAGAGCCGCCCGGAGCACTCGCAGCAGAAAGGGCTGGCAGCGAGCCACAGCAGCGCCACCTTGTGACCCGGAGGAACCAGAGCGAGACGAAACGCATCCAGAACCGCTGTGCAACCTACAAAACATCATAATAACACATAAGAATGAACGGATAAATTATAATAACACACACAGAAATGCTGTGAGTAGCACAGAACTTCTACTATACAGTTTATCATGTGAGGGTGATTCGTTTTTAAAAAGTATCCTTTTAAATCAGTGCTGTTATCATTAACTAAAACTACAACTAAAACTATTCAAAACTGTTGTTGTAAAATAAAAGTAGGAAAAGTAGAAATGTTGCTTTGGCAACTAACTAAAATAAGTTTAAGTTAATGTACTAAAATAACAAGCTAAATCAGAAATAAAAATTAAAGCTATACAGAAATAATAAAAACAGACAATAAAAATGTCAACTTAAATATAAAAGTAAAAGCTATTACAAAATATAATATAATATAATATAATATAATTTTGGACTTTTCTCAACCTAAGGACACTTGCACTGACAACTCAATTTCCATCCATCTTAAATCAAAAAGTTTTTATCATCTGTTTTGTCACTGTTTTGGTATTTGCATATATTGATAAAATTAGTCACTCACTGACAGATGTCCGTGTTTTATGGACAAACTGCACACATTAAATATTTAGTTCTTGGACAGATTTCACTTCCATCAAAGACAGTTTCATATTTTGTAATACTTCATAATATATTTCATTAAGAAGTCACAACAAACATGATCTAATGCTTAACAAATCAGCAGTTCATGTGCATCTAAATATGAAAATATGAAGTTTCACAGCATTTCTATCTAATTAATTTAAATTGAACAATCCTTTGTTAAGCATTACATACATGTTATGCTTGTTAATGTTGTTAATGAAAGGTATTAGAAAGTTTTACACAATATGGCTGCTTTTCTGTATTTTTGCTAATTTTGGTATAAGGCAGAGATGAGTGTGAGAGCATCACAATGAATTGTTAGCACAAACCAAAAACATAAAACTGCAAAAAACAATGAAAGCAACCAAAAATTACATGGTCTGGAAAATGACTAATAAATTTCAGTATTAGTTTCATATGGCATCAAGAATGGAGAAAGATGATGGACGCATCAGGATTTTGAACATAGTTCAAAGGACACAAAGTTACATTGTCAGACTCAATATTATGTTCTTGGGGAAAATAACACATAAGATTACTAAGAATCCTTGACTAGGAAACAAAACATCCATTTCCTAAAACTCGTGTGGACTCCCACCGCGGAGGCTCTGGCCTCTGATCTGAATGCTTCTGATGGTATGGATCTGGAACGAGTTCCATCATCCCCCCCTGCATTCTAAAGCGCGAGAGACAGGTACCTGTGACGTGGAAGTCTGGCTGAGGATCCTGGTTCTGACACACTACATTTGCCTCGTAGCTGTTGTGCAATGAGCAAAAGGAAGGGAGGGGTAAAAGAAAGAAAGAATGTTTCAGTCCAGCAAATAAAGACAAAGCTTGTGGTGACAAGCAGAGACATATAGCCAGGCCATCAGTATAATCACAAACCAGTAACAACAAAACAAAAGGCAGCAGCAAAATAGGTGGCAATGACAAAAAAAAATCTTGCGAGGTGCAAGAAACCTGGCTTTCCACACAGATACCTTCAAACAAATCCACTAAAATTTAGCACGGATCGATTTGATTTAAAGCATGTCTGAAAAGTAAAGCCAGTGTTTCTTGTATAAATTTCATAAGAAGTAAAGCACTTCCACAAATAAACATCCAAACCAACATATTTACAGGGGGATGAGGAAGTGAGCAAATATTCCAGGGGATTTTGTCAGTGAGGAATATTAAATTGGAACCAACATTTCAAAAAATATTCCCCTGTTATAAGCTCAACCGCCTCACTTTAGCAGGACAGTGACCTTCACGGCATGCCCGAAACAATATAAAAAAAGAAAGAGGGGATGCATTACCGATTGTCGTTTAGTGGAAACGCTGACCTCTGAAACAGGACTGACTGATCCAGAAGTGTCTGCGTCATCCGTAACAGACCAGAGGGACGCATCCTGTGAGTTGGGTGAAGATCTGAGATTTAGCTTTGAGATGGATGGATATTTTGGACAATGTCTAATGTTGTTTTTTTTATCTGTTAAAACCGAACAAATGGTCGGTAAAGAGATGAATAAATAATGGATGTGCTTGAAGACTGACCTGTCTGTTCCCAGAAGCCTGGAGCTCTTTTTCTAGCAGTTCCAGGTCGGTGGCCACAGCTTTCAGGAGCAGGCGCAGACGGTTCCCGATGACATGCACCCTCTCCTGGGCCTCCAGACACTCGCTGCCATGTGACTGCACCAGCAGCTGCCCTGAGAGCTCCTGCAGACTGTCCACCTTTTGCTCAGTCTCCAACAGCTCCCGCTGGATTTGCTGCAGAAAAATGTGTGTCAATGTAGTTTCACTTGGTAAAATGAAACATTTGTTTCTAATACATTGCCACATTTGGAGAATTTTAAAAACATTTTGACAATGGATGAATTCAAATTTCCTTAATGGAATGCTGGGTTAAAGTACAGTAGATGGCAAAAAAAAAGCAAGTGAACACTGTATTCTAGGTGCCTTGACTCAAATGAAGACAAATTTTTCCAACCATACTGTTTTTTTACATACTGTTTACAACATACAATGATGCTGGTTACTCTATTCTTCATCTCTTATTCTGCATACAGTATAGGGTGAGCAGGAGGCAAAATATGTATTCAGCCCATATCCATCCATCCATACCAAAAAGCAGTGACTTCAGAGGTACCTTTAGTGCTCTGTAATGAGCTTGAAGTGTATGCCGATGTAGCCCCGATGCAATTGGGATAATCTCATTTCTCCGACGGTCGATATTTTCCAGCCAGAGAAGAAGACCATGACTCAGCTCATGAAACTCCTGTAAAAAAGCAAAAATTGTGAGAGAATGACAGTATCTGCCTCTGTGCGTTTAATTTAATTACAATACCATTCAAAAGTTTGGAATTGGTAAGTTTTTTTCATGTTTTTGAAAGAAGTCTCAAGTATTTACTTCATCAAAATATTTTGAAAAATTTAAAATAACGGTTTTCTATTATAATGTATTATAAAATGGAATTTACTCCTGTGATGGCAAAGCTGAATTTTCAGCAGCCATTACTCAAGTCAAATGTTTTTCAAATTGTTGATAACAGTTTTGCTGCTTACTACTTTTCTGGAAACAGTGATACTTTTTTTCCAGGATTCTTTAATGAATAGAAAATTTAAAAAACAGCATTTATTTGAAATAGAAGTTTGTTGGAACATTACAAATGTCTTATTATCACTTTTGATCAATACAATGCATCCTTGCTAAATAAAAGTATTAATTGTCCAAACAAAATAGTAGTGTAGATGTAGGTGCTGTCTGTGTATGTACCTGACACTGCATCAGAGCATCCTGAAGTGCTGTTCTCCAATCCTTAAGTGATTTTCCCAGTCGATCCCAGCGTGAGTTCATCTCCTTCAGTTTCGCTTTGAGAACCTGGCTCTCCTCTGAGTCTGACTGGAGTAGTGTGACACTATTTAAGTTGATGGACAGTACTTTGGACTTATGGGAATCCATTGCCTTCTGTAACTCCTGTTGAGACACAAGAGCGAAGCTTTTGTTAGAAATTTGTGCGTTGGTTTTAGAGACTGCATTGTGTTAACTAGAAATGATGTGTAGTTAGGTGCAAATCTCATTTTGATTCATCTCTTTTGTTAAATTGCTCTGAAGGGAAGGTTCACTTGCAGCCTTTGGACTATATACACATGTGTTTTAGTTTGTGTGCAAGTAAAAATAACTGGTGAAATCAGATGCTCTAAAATTTTAACTCTGTATGTGGGTCAGCGGGATGCTGTGGATTTCCTCTGGTTTATTTCTGTTGCTGACATCCTGCCCGATATGAAATGTCAGTGTGTGTGAGCAAGACTTGTTTTACATTGTAGACATGTGAGCAACCCACACATGGAGCTGCCAGTGCCAAATGTATCGGTTTACAGCTTGGGCATGGTTAACTATTATATTTACAGTAATATGAAATAGTACATTTGTACTTTTAGCAATAAAGCAAACAGTGGAAATCTAATTTGAATCGACAGAACTTTAGAAAAGTTTGACTGTATGCCAATGAGTAAGGCTAATTCACCATGGGTCCTATTGGTATTTCTAATAGGCTTTTAGAATAGCAGTTCTTTATGTTGTGGAACGGGAAAGTCCTTGTAAGTAGTGTTAACCACAGACCTTACCCATAAATCAAAAACTGCTGTTTTTTTTGGTTTTGTTTTGTTTTTTTAAACCCATTAGCTATTCCAGAGGGAATCCATAGCAAAATAGCCTTCGGGTTGGTTCATGACTAAACAGCCTGATTAGATTAGTGTAACAAGGTCATGTGACAATAATGTTGTTGGTTATGTTGAAATGGTTCAAATATTTTAATTCTCCTCTGGGTTTTAGGACTACAAACAGAACAGCTCTGTAAATCTCCTTTGTGATGATTTTCAAAAGCTATGGCCAGTTGTGCAGCCCATCAACAGCATTAAAAGAGAAACACTTACTAAATCACTCAGAAAATATGCACAAACACAAATTCACATTAACAAATATATTACTGTGAACCAAGTAGGCAACACAAACCTTGAGTTTTCTAATTCTCTGCTCAATAGTGTGTATATCTGCACTAAGATTTTTCCCTCTCAGTTCTTCTAACTCCGCCTCGGCCGGGCCGAGCCACGCCTCCATGGCATTCACGTCAGAGGTCATCTTTTGCAATAGCACCAGGTCTTCTCTCTCTTTGTGATCTGAATCAGCAGACTGGGCCTGGATCAGCTCCCAACGTTCAATGACACCTGAAATATGACAATTACCATAATAGCAACAAATTCAAATATACACATGTACTCAACAATCGCAGCATTTCTGTGCTGCACTAACCTGTGCTCTGTGTCTCTGTGTTATCAGGGTTGCTCAGGCCTGAAAGGTTGTCCTCTTCCTCCTCCAGCTCCCCCTCAACCCTCCTGACCGCTTTCAGACTGCCACGGCAATCATCCATTAGCCTCATCTGTGCAGAGCAAAGAAACTAATCAAACTTACTGCCAACATACTGCCACTACAGACTAAACTGACTAAGCGGCACACTGAATCTGTACTCACATAGCCCATGTAAGAGGTGTCATGGCCAGTCATAGTGCCATCTGTCTCCTGGAGGCTGTAGCGGCTGGTGTCCATCATATTGTCTAATAATCGAACTGCTTCACCTGCAGGAATTAATGTAAAGATTAACGTGGGATGTCACATGACCGCCTTTAAAATAAGGATCATTCTGAGACAGTCATTCTTTGATCACATTGTGAGTGTATTAGGAGTTTTGTAAAGCTTTAAAACATGTTAAGTTTTAATCACGTTATTCGTTAAAAATGGAATGTGAATATTATACATCATTTGTTTTATATTCAACATATTTTCAGTTATAACAGTGAATTATAAAATATCAAAAGTATCAATGTCAGTGTTGACTGTTACGTGTTGGAATGAATAGGCGCTTGTAAAACCATGCAGTGGTCTTGTGGCATGCATGTGGTTCCAACAATAAAAGTTACATCAACTTATATATTTTTTTGTAATAAATAAATACTTCTATTCAGCAAGGTGCATTAATTTGATGAAAAGTGACAATGAAAACGTTTAAAATTTTACAAAAGATATCTGAAATGCTGTACTTTCTAACCATCTATTCATCAAAGAATTCTGAAAAAAGTATTTCGGTTTCCATTAAAATATTAAGAAGCACAACCTGTTTCAACACTGATAATAAGTGTTTCTTAGGAACCAAATCAGCATTTAGAATGATTTCTGAAGAATTATGTGACACTGAGGACTGGAGTAATGACGCTGACAATTCAGTTTTGCCATTACAGGAATAAATTACATCTTAAAATAAATTAAAATAGAAAAGAGTTATTTTAAAATGTAATGTTTCACAATATTACTGTATTTTCGATTAAATAAATCCATCCTTGGTGAGCACAAGAAACTTTAAGAGACTTAAAAACATTTTTTTAAAAATCTTACCAATACCAAACTTTTGAAAGGTAGTGTAGGTGTAATTAGCAATGTACTTTTGTTATCCTCACATCACCAAATACACAATACAAATAATTTTTTCTTTCATGGACTGGGTTTTAGCTCCTCTACTGGAGTTGTTGAAGTCAATACAATATCTCATGAACTATTTCCACTGGACTACACTTTAGGTATGGCTCGATACCATAATTTTGGCTTCGGTACGATACCAGAATTTAATACCTCGGTATCGATACTAAATCGATACCATAGATGACAAATAACTAGCCTCAAAAGATAAGTGAATTGAAAACAATTTTATTAAAGTAAAAATGATAAAAACAGATTCATATCTTAATACCTTTGTATCAAACTGTAACAAAAAACCTACAGGGAACTTAGGTTCCATTTTTATGTTAAAAAATATATAACTGAAGTAATACAATGAAAATATATTAAAATCTTCTTATCTTTTCAGTGCACACACATAGTGCAAACAAAATGTCTCAAAATGTAACAAAAAACCTACCGGGAACATAGGTTACATTTTGACTGAGTTTGAAAAAAGAAAATACAACTGAAGTAACGCAATTAATGCAACAAATGTTGCTTTATTGTAAAGTGTTATTCTAACAGTCAAAGTAATATTCAAAATCACGCTATTATTTCTCTCTCTCTCTCAGATTGTTTTCAGATTTCAGACTCAGGAGAAAGAAAAAGAAGAAAAAGCAAAGAAAAAGCATTAAATATAAATCTCACTTTCTCGTTCTCTTGGCTGCTTCATATTAGCGGTCGGCAACGCAGCAGAAACATTCCCTTCATATTATTGATACTAAAATTAATATAGCAAAACTCTTGCTCAATTCAAATTCAATTAATATTCGATTGTATGAAATGCAAGTGCATATATTACGTGACCAAAACTTCACTGGTCAGATCAGTTCGTTCACGTTTGTCATCTGTTTTGTATGCAAAGTAATGCCATATTTCACATCTACTGTTCTCTTTATTTATTAATTTCGGTTGCGTTGGTAGAGTTTCATCTGTTTGATCCATCGCGTTGTTCTGTTGTCACATTTACCGGCTGCGCAGCAATTTGGGAAGCACTTCGCAACAGCAGCATATGAAATACTGAATTGAGTAAAATTATGATATTGTACCATTTGAAATATAATATATACCGGTATTTTTCCAGTACCGGTATACCGCGCATCCCTACTACACTTGGAATCTCTTGTTTTTCTCATCAAATTCTCAACTCAATTCTCTTTTGGTTTATTTTCATGAAGGTGCTTTAAAAAAAAAAATTTCTCTTCATTTTTTCTCATCTAATGCCGATTAGTATCGTTTGATTTTAGTAAGATTTTAATGTTGGAAAACGCAATAGACCAGATTTGTCAGAATTTTTGCCATGCATTTTTTTAGAATTCATGCAATAGTGCAGTTCATGCAATACGATAGCATGCAGTGTAGTTTTTTAATTTAGCATGCCATAACTTATTGCCTACCAGAGGAGGACCTCAGTGTGTTTTCTGTTAGTTTTATATAAGCTTCAGGGCTCTCAGGAATCACTACGTCTATGGAAAAAGAGATACACAACAAAACATACCAACAGTTTACAGAGAAGACCTGCTCAGGTTGGTGGACACTCAGCTGGAGCATTATCTCATGAACATCCTTCTGGTCAAACACACTCACCTGTAAGTGCTGCAGTGGCCAAACACAGTAACTCCTCATCCTCATCTTTTTGTCTGCCCCGTTGTGCAGACATGGTATGGCCCATGGGGTCCAGGTCATAGTCGTGGTCCCATTCCAGAGGGATGGAGTCTACACTGGCAGGGGTGTCCCGGCCGGAGCCGTTTGTGCGATCAGGAGCAGTGCCAGCTGAAGGTGGTCTGCTAGATGTCTGGGACATGGTACCATCCTCACCCCACTGAAGGTCTGAGAGGTCACCTGACTCGAATTCACGATCTGAGCTTTCACATTCATCATCAGTTAGCTGTGAATGAGAGGTAGCATAAAGGTGAGAGCCACCTTTACAGAGGCAAAGCAAAAGCTGAGACAAACAATAGTGCATGCATGTCTGAATTTGTGTCTTACCGGCAGGCGTGTGAGTTTATGGTAGTAGCGCTCCACCCGACCAAACACCTCCCTACAGTATCTCTGCAGCTCATCCAGCTCCTCCTCTATGACAGCAGCATCCAGAGGCTCACTCTTCTCCATCAGCACCTCCCCCTGCCCAAACACACTCTCCATCTTCCCCATGTTCAGACTAATCTCCTGCTGGAACGCCTGTGAAGCACAAGCAAAGTGACAAGTAATTTTGAATAAAATTGAAAAGTAAATATTTTAAAGAACAAGTTAAAATAATTCTGCTTGAGCGTTTCATAGGTCTAAAATACATATCACGCATGTTAGTGCATTGTCAATGTATAAAACTCCATATAATTTTTTTTTTGGCTATAATGAATATTCAAATTCTCACTCAAATATCCTTAAACATTTACCTGTCTGGTTTAAGAAAATGCATTTTCGTGCATTTATTTTGACTGGACAGTATAAGGACTGACAGGAAATAATGGATTAGGACTGGGACTCAAACTCAAGTCACCCCGAAGCACTGCTGTGCCAAATGTTGGAGTGCTGCCCACAAGGTTATAGCTCATGCATGTTCATATTTTTTTTTTTAAATGTAAATTATTCATGTATGCTCACACAGCCCTTACCTTTAGTTGTTTGATCTTGGCCTGAACGTCACACTCTGAGAAATGCTCAATGTTGGTGAGCTGCAGGTCCATCTCAGTCAGCCATACCAGAATACCATCTCGGGCTGTTTCAAACTCCTCTCGCTGACCAATAAAATGCTGCAGAACAAAAGAAGAACAAGTCAATTAATCATGCTGCTTCTCTATATAGTTCTGGTGACTTCAGTGTCACTTGATTCTACAGAGATCATTCTAATATGCTGTTTTGGTTAATTTCCTATTATTTCAAAATTGAAAATATTTGTGCTGCTTAATATTTTCGAGCAAACAGTAATGTATGTTTTTCTCAGGATTCTTGGATGAATTGAAAGATCAAAAGAGCAGCATTTATTTGAAATAGAAATATTTTGTAACATAATAAATGTCTTTACTGTCACTTAATAAATTTAATGTGTCCCTGCTGAATGTTTTTTTTTTTTTATCTTTCTGACACCAAACACTTGAACGGTAGTGTATATGATATAACTGATAATATCACCTTGAGTCTGCGCAAGATGGCAGCTACTCTCCTCTGTAATACATCCCAGCGTCGGTTCCCATCATGCACCATTTGTCGTAGATGGCAGGATGAGTCTGTGCGGTTCTCACGTGCCAGCCTTCGATACTGCTTATTGATCAGCTCCAGCTGGGTCAAACACTCCTGTACCTGCCTCTGAAACGCCTGTGATGCAAATAACACCATTACACTGTGCAAACAAAATATTAAATTCACACAAAAACTGGAAAAACTGCAAACTACACCATGGTTAAGTGCATGTTTAAAAGAAATCATTAGCATTTGTTGTAGTCATGAATGACACTTTACAAATGATAAAAAACTGAAGGTTGAAGTAGACTGCACTGTCGCCACTGAATGCCAGCAGTGATCTTTTTTTTCTTTCCCAACAGTATTCTTGTTAATTATCTGTCTTTTTGTATTCAGGCCCTATTCTCAATTATCCTCTTGACTCACTAACTTAACCTTATTAACCCTCTCTGTGGATCTCTGAGTACCTCAAACTTCTTGAGCTCCTCTTTAGCGATGGTGTACAGCACTCCAGAGGAGTTTGGCAGAGCTGCTGTCCTCTCTGACACTTTTAGCCACTCTTCAAAACGGGAGTAATCATCCAGAAACTTCTGCCACAACCTCCACGTCTCCTCAATTCTGCAAAAACACATACAGTGAGTTTCAAACACATACATAGTCCAGTATATCTACTTGGAAATATAATTGTACAATATCATCCAGGGGGCTTCCTAAAAATACTTTATTTTAAAAAGACAGCTGTTAAACAGATCATCATGTGCTGAAGTCAACTCTGATTTCACCTGTATACACCGAGTCAGCTGGCATGACACATGCTCTCACACCTGTTCCTCTGGTGGCCTTATTAAACTTTAATTATACTAAATATCTCATTTTCAGCTCACAAATACATTTTTCTTACCTTTACAGAATTCAATTCCTGAACTGCAGTCTTCATTAGTATATACTGTTCAAACATTTGGGATTTTTTAAAAATGTTTTTCAAAGATGTTTCGGTAACACATTATTTTAGGGTCTCTTAACTAGTTGCTAATTAGCATGCATATTAATAGAATATTAGCCATTTATTAGTAGTAATTAAGCACATATTAATGCCTTATTCTACATGACCTTATTCTACATCCCTAATCCTACCCAATACCTAAACTTAACAACTACCTTACTAACTATTTATAAGCAGCAAATTAGGAGTTTATTGAGGGAAAAGTCGTGGTTAATAGTTAATAAGTGTTCCCTATTCTAAAGTGTTACCGAAGTTTCTTATGATGCAAAGCTGCATTTATTCCTGTGATGCCAAAGCTGATTTGGTGCTCAAGAAAGACTTATTATTAATGTTGAAAACGGTTGTCACGTTTGATCACTTTAAAGTACCCTTCCTGAAAAAACAATTTTCTTTTTAAAAAACCTTACTGAACCCAAAATTTTTAAACGGTAATGTACTTTTACAAAAAAACCAATGTGTACATTTTCCAGTGCATCAATTTATTTATGAATCACACTCACTTGAGCCTCCTCTCCATGGCAATAGCACAGATGTTTCTCCAGCGGCGATCGAGGCCGCGTGTGGCCTGCTGGATGGATTCACACTCGGTCTCTGTGGCACAGGCGTCACAGTCGTGCAGCAGCACCTCACACAGGTTCAGCACTGACGCCACACCTGTGCTGTGCTTCTCAATGTCGCGCTGCAGATCCTGCACAGAGATAGCAGACTTCTAATGAGCTTCTCACGACATCTGACATTTTAATCATCTTGGCCGTTTCTATTTTATTTCTGTTTATTAGGCAGAGGAGCTTGTGGTCATGCATTTCCCTACAAATGTGTTTCATCTTGTTGCATCATCGGTTCTAAAAATGTTCGCCTAATATTGCTTCTTTACAATAATAATTTGTCTCTGATGCAGAAAGAGGCTGATATGTGCTGGCTGTTGCTGGGTAAAGTGAGGATACATTGTGATACTGAAACAGTAAATGGGTCAGTGACCGAGCCAGATGAAGTCAAGTTCTTATTTTGACTTTTCAGCATGGCTCTCGGAATTAAACTCTCTGAATTACTTTTTAGAGTAAGAAATGTTTGTGTTTGTGCAAAATTACATGTTTATTGAGCTTTCCTAAGACTTACTATAATGACAGACTTTTATGTGACCATATTTAAATTCATGTCTTTTCTGTGTGGGTGTGGGTTACCTGTTGCTGGTTGAGTTTTCTTTGGATCTCATGTGAGTCACATGTTTCATAGACGATGGGTCGTGAGAGTTCAGTCTCGATGTGAGCCAGCCAGGAGCGCAAACTGCTCATGTTCTTATCTAGCTGCTGCACGGCCACCAGTGTCTCCCGCAACTTCTTTACCCTACAGACCCCAGAGACAGAGGCAGAGTACAGAGACTGTATTAACATCACATTCTGCGAAAAGTGTAATTAACCTGCAAGTGTAATCAGGCTATATAAACCAGGACTGTGCAGTGCAAACATCTTAATGTTTAGTCAAAGAAACTTGAGATCAGAATGAAATTTGCCTTTCAAGAATAAGTAAATATGGGATGTACACTCCTTATTAATTTTCTTTTGTGAACAAGGACTTTTATACTATTGATGTCTTTCGATAACATAGCATTTTAAGTTAGACATAGCCCAAAACAAAGACAAAAATACTTCTGATAGTTTATTATTATAGATATAAATTAAAATAATAATAATAATAAATAAATAATTATTATTAATTAATAGTAATAGTAATGTATATTACGTTAATATAATAGTATTATAATAGTTTTTAAATTTCATTTATATTTGTCAACAATAAATTTATTCTAAATATCAAGTTACTGGACATTTAAAGAAAAATAATTAGTATCGCAACAGTCATGAAAATACAAAATCAGTTAATCTCTACTTCCATCACAACATAATTAGCTAAAAATAATGCTTATACAATGATACTGCTTATAATAGCATAGCAACATGATTCTCTAGCATCTATTAAATGTTTTCAGTGTAAATATAAAAATATAATTTACTATAACTAAAGCATCTGCATTCCATTGTCCAATTTCAATAGTAGATTTATGAAGTTACTTTGTCACTTGTTAACTGATGTACTGTAAGGTCAAGGTGTCTTGCATTTATAACAATATAAGCAGAGGTAGAGTGCAATCCAATGGTGTCAGAGTTTCCTAGAAATCCTGAATGTGCCTAAAAATATAGAATCACATGCTCAATGCAGTGCCACTAACACACACTCACACACGCATACCAGCATAGCATGTTTCAGCTGTGCCACCATTCCAGATCTAGATCTCAGAAAAATGTCTTATCTCAGACTGGATATGAAGCAAAGAGCACAGATGCAGAGTGGACATGTTTCAACTTCTGCTAACTTTGATTGAAACTTTGGTGTATGCTTTAGGCAGTAAGCCAAAACACAGACATTGTTTGACCTGGTGAGATAAAGCCCTCATGTAACCCTGGTATGTGAACAGTTCAGTGTGAATGTGCTTCAAGCTACATTCCTAAAGCATAAAGACACACTGAAACTGAACCCACCATAACAGCAACAGAAGGTCAACAAATACAGCATGGTATAGCGTTTTCTCCATTTAACCAACTAAAATTTTCAGTGAAATTATTGGGAAATCACATATGTGAAGCAATGACAGCTTCACTTAAGCATCTCAAAATACATATTTCACCCACATACACTAATAAACTACATTTGAGACACTTCGCCATAAGACGTGTCTAAGTATGACAGAAAATACCACAATACATGAGAACTTCCTGCATTAAAATTAAATTGCATTACAAGAGAATCTGTAATATGTAAATGATAAATGGATAAATGTCTTCCTGCCTGTTAATGTCGCAGTCACACTCTGGCAGATCTGAGTCCTGTCCAGGGCTTCCTGCCATGCTATCAGTGCCCATATCCAGCACCATTGGGCCTAATCTTCTCGATCAAGTGTCCCAGAAGAAAGAAAAACTTCCACCCTGTCAAATTTCCCCTTCTCTTTCGGCTGAACAACAAAGTGACCAGGCTTTCTCTAGTCCCCAGGTTAGTGTGTGGGGTGTCTGAGCATGTGTGTGTGTATGTGAACTGCTCTCAAGTGCAGGCATGAGCAGCTGGGAGTGACAAATACTGCTGTGGCTAAAATAAGACGACAGTCATTAGCATGTGCTGATCAGAGGACTGGAATATGTGTGTTGGTCATTATTCATATAAACAAACACTGCAACATTTACACTGCAACACTTAAAGCTTTAAAGCTTTTTAAAGTAGTCTATTATTGTTGATGATTTTTGTTAAAGGGGTCCTATTATGCTTTTTCACTTTTTGAATTTTAGTCAGTTTGTAGTGTGTATGTTTGGGCATAAAAAGATCTACAAAGTTACAAATCTCGAAGTCCACTCCAAAGGGAGATATTTTGTTTTTAAAAAATCCCTTTTCAAGAACTACAACGAACGGCTCGTTTGGACTACAAAGTTGTGTTTGTGACGTCACAAAGCGGCCCATTAGAATATCACTAAAATAAATCCCGCCTCCGGAAATGTGAATGGTCGGCGGGTGGAGAGAACGCTTGGTTGAGCAATGCAAGTTTCAAAATCGAAACACAGCGCAGGTGTTTTTATATCACTGTATTTCTAAAGGAAACCGAATGTCTTCAGAAAAATTATGGATGTCATTTTCATTTCATCTTGCATGGAACGTCTGATAAAGCAGCGTTTGTGAGCGGAGCTCTGCTTTGTGTACAGCGTTACCGGGGAAACCTCGCTCTCTATGAATTTGCATATATGCCGCCACAAATAGTGTAAGTCTGTGGGACTATGGTATAAATCAGTGGTCGGCAACCTTTTCGGCATGACATGCCATTTTTAATTTTTCTGGTTAACCACTATGCACATCTAAAAAAATTTGAATATCGTAAACTTATTTCAAAAAAGTGAAACTTTCATATATTATAGATTCATTACATGTAAAGTAAAACATTTCAAAAGTTTTTTTGTTTTAATTTTGATGATTAGAGCTTACAGCTCATGAAAGTCAAAAATCCAGTATCTCAAAATATTATAATATTTCCTAAGATCAATCAAAAAAGGATTTGCAAAACAGAAAAGTTCAAGTTATGTAAAGTTATGTTTAAAAGTATGTTCATTTATGCACTCAGTACTTGGTTGGGGCCCCTTTAGCACAAATGACAGCATCAGTGAGGTGTGGCATGGAAGCGATCAGCCTGTGGCACTGCTGAGGCACTATTGAGCCTTCAGCTCATCTGTATTGTTGGATTGACTGTTTCTCATCTTTCTCTTGAAAATATCCCATAGATTCTATATGGGGTTCAGGTCAGGCATGTTGGCAGGCCAATCAAGCACAGTAATATCATGGTCAGCAAACCACTTGGAAGTGGTTTTGGCACTGTGGGCAGGTGCTAAAGTCCTGCTGGAAAAGCAAATCAGCATCTCCATAAAGCTTGTCAGCAGATGGAAGCATAAAGTGCTCCAAAATCTCCTGGTAGACGGCTGCATTGACTTTGGACTTGACAAAACAAAATGGACCAACACCAGCAGACGTCATGTCTCCTTAAATCATCACAGACTGTGGAAACTTCACACTGGACTTCAAGCAGCTTGGATTCTGTCCCTCTCCAATCTTCCTCCAGACTCCAGACCTTGATTTCCAAATGAAATGCAAAATTTACTTTTATCTGAAAAGAGGACTTTGGACCACTGAGCAACACAGTTCTTTTTCTCCTTAGCCCAGGTAAGATGCTTCTGACGTTGTTTCTGATTCAGAAGTGGCTTGGTAGCCCTTTTCCTGAAGATGTCTGAGCGTGGTGACTCTTGATGCACTGACTCCAGCTTCAGTCCACTCCTTGTGAAGCTCTCCCAAGTGTTTGAATCGGCTTTGCTTGACATTATTCTCAAGCTTGCGGTCATCCCTGTTGCTTTTGCACCTTTTCCTACCCAATTTCTTCCTTCCAGTCAACTTTGCATTTAATATGCTTTGATACAGCACTCTGTAAACAGCCACCCCTTTCAGTAATGACCTTCTGTGACTTACCCTCTTTGTGGAGGGTGTCAATGACTGTCTTCTGGACCATTGCCAAGTTAGTAGTCTTCCCCATTATTATGGTTTCAAAGAAAAAGATACCCGGAATTTATACTGTAGGGATGGTCATTTATTGAAACTCAAATGTAAATATTCTAATATTTTGAGATACTGGATTTTTGACTTTCATGAGCTGTAAGCTCTAATCATCAAACTTAAAACAAAAAAAAAAACTTTTGAAATGTACTTTACATGTAATGAATCTAAAATATATGAAAGTTTAAGGTTTTAAAATAAGTTACAAGAAAAAAAGAACTTTTCCACGATATTTTAATTTTTTGAGATGCACTTGTAGTTGTCGGTCATTTAACATTTCTATCGTAAAACACTTGACTAATATTAAATGATTTGCAGCTTCATCTTACCTCGCTCTTTCAATGTTAAACTGACGCTTCACGCTCAGCATCTGTGAATGGTAAACCCCGCCTACTTTGATTTGATTGGCTATCTCAGTCATTTTGACACTGAAAAGCGCTGTTAGACCGCCGAGGCTTTGATCTGAAGCCCAGTATGTGCAGCGGTCCTACGCGCATCTGTAGACTAGCACAAGTTAATTCTCACACTTTAATAGTATTGTGTAACTATGAGACGTTATTACCTCAAAATGTACATCAGTATGCAGTTTTCCCTATTGCTTGCGTGCCAGCGATTATCCCTCTGCGTGCCACTGTTGGCACACGTGCTGTAGGTTGCCGACCCTTGGTATAAATAAATTCAACTGTATAACAGTTTCACTGCAATTCATGTTATAATGTAAGAATTAAAGAACAATAAACATAATACATATTACCGTTGCACTTTATCTGTACATAGTAAATGCAGTTATTTTTAAGCTGTTGTTGACATCCTAAAACGTGATTTAGCCAAAAAAACAACAACAACAATAACGTTACCACTTTAATATGTCTTGTAATATCTGTGAGTGCAAAGGTTCTGCTCGATCCTCTTGTTCAATATTGGGGTCTGAATCGATATAGCAATATTGACGAACTTGCTGCTTTGGCAAGGGGCGGGGCAGTACTGAAACACGTGTTCGCCAATCACAACGCACTGGGACAGCTAACCAATCACAACACATTTCGTTTTTCGGAAGGCGGGCCTTCATCAAACTGGGGAGAAAGGTATTGTTATAATGTAAATTATGTGAAAAATAATGCAATTTTCGAACCACCAAGCATGAGAGCATGTTCTAGTACATCCCCAAAACAAAATCAAGACTTTGTAAAAGAGCATAATAGGACCCCTTTAAATCAGTGTTCATACTCCACTGTTATTATTTACAGAGTTGTTCTCACCTTTGTTAAATTACCAAACCAAATTAGAAACCATTTACCAGTTCCAACTTATTATTCAATATTAATTTTATTCATTTCAACTCATTTACTCACTCTACCCATTTAAAAGTAAATGAAACAAAAGGAAAATAAAGTAACAATGAAATTACCTTTGTGCAAGAGCAACATCAGTTGTTGCACAGGTTATATTAAGAAAAATGTAAATTGGGAAATAAAAAATTACTAAATTAGAAATCCAAATTATTTTGGTAACAAATTTGTACCCAAAAGTGCGTTAAACTCTCTTTTAGGGATATCCTCATTAGTATAAATAGTATAAAAATAAAGTAAATAAGAGGTTTTTTTTATTTGTAAAAATGCAGTAAGTTTTCTGTTAGGGTTAGGTTATAGTATTTATGACTAACTGCATATAAAAACAATATAAGTTGGAATGCCATGCATTTAGAAAGGCAAGTAAATGTGTGTGAGAGAAAGGGTGTGTCAGTGTGTCTGTATTTGTAATATGTTTGCTTGTGAACAGTGTGGATACTTTTCCTTAAGCAAAATCTCTGTGGTCAGCTCTTTAATTGAATCCAAATAAAAGCATGTCAATCTATTACACTTCGAGAAAACTCAAGACTGCAGCTGTCACACAGAGGTAATGCACATGTGTGAGAGTGCGAGAGAGAAGATGACACTCTCACACACTGGCCACAGTGAAATCAACACCACACATGTGAGAAGCTTTCAGTCCTGACTGCAGACAACTCGACTTTACCATATCCAGAGACACCATGGTGTCATGTTTAAGATGCTGGTGCAAAATATTTCCTTTGCTCAGTTCATGCCCCAATTTCTATAGATGACACTCTGCAGAAGAACTGACTGATCTTTCAAGAATTTAGTTTTTTATTTCTGAAATAAAACATTTGTTTAAAAAAAAAAAATTAAAAAAAACTTTGGACTTTTGTTCAATAAAAGGCACATAAAAGGCACAACTGTAAATGTAAATGTAAAACAGTTGTACAACAATAGGTATAACGCCATGTAATATCACTTGAAAGACTCACCTAGCTTCTATAAGGTCAAGCAGATGCTGCCAGCGCTCATTGACTTTGCTGAGTTTGTACTGGATTTCTGCAGCTTTGCTTTCATGGCTGGCCTGAGCCAATCTCTCCCCCATCTGTTCCAGCTGATGCTTGTTTTCCTTGGCCACTGAGATCTCTTCCTGATAGTCCTGATAACAAAGAGATTGCATGTTTTTTTAGCTGAATACAAGAATTTGGGTAATTGTTTTTCACATATTCACTAAAATAAGCAATAATAAAAATGTTTTAGAGATACGTTTTAGAGTTCAATGGGATGATTATTTATCAATTTCTTGATTTCATAAGAAACAAATATGTTGTGATAGTGTGTTAATTTCACCTTCCTGAGTTTCTCAATCATCTCCTCAATGCTGATGTCGCCGTTCTGTGAGACCTTGCTCTCCATTTGTGTCAGCCACTCACACAGCTCTTTGTTCTTCTCATTGAACACGGCCCACTCGTTCAGCCTCTCACTCACTTGCTGCCTGCGCAGAGCCAGCTACAGGGATGACAGACAATAATCAATTACACCATGGGTTCACTAAGTACAGAGTATGATTAAAAGAAGGACATCGCGGGCCATGAAAGAAGGTGCAAAAAGGTTGATGAGCAAAATGAGAAAATGAAGATGTCAGATGGACAGGTGATACTTTAGTGTCATGCACCTTCCTTCTTTCTCATGGTCCTTTTCTTACTAAGAGACATCAGGGATTAAAAGGCACATTATCATTGCAATCCTTTATATTATGTTGTCCAGAGCAAATAAGGAGCCATCAAAAACTTTGATTCAACAACAGCATTAAGTTTTGTGAGCGAATGCAAAAATCAATCTTTATCTATTGACTTTAAATATTTTTTTTAAGTTGCTCAAAATTCAAATCAGTGCATCCCTTTCATTATCTGACTTAATGAAAACTTGCAGTTTTTTATCAACTGTAATATATTGTAAAGCCTCCATGTCTGAAGTTGTTCCTAGTGCTTCTGTCTCACGAAGTGCCTGTGCTTATGGCAGACAGCTGTGCATAGAATGTGGTATGGTGTAAAACAAATGCAAAGAGACAGACTGATGTGTGTGTGTACCTGGTGACAGGTCTCCTCCCACTGTCTCTGGAGTAATATAAGTCTCTCCTGTAGGACTGTGAGGTCATCAGCACTGAGGCCGCTGGAGAGAGACTCCCTCAGAATACACAGGCCGGCTACATCATCAGCCCAGCCTTCAATACTGCTCTCCAATTCCTATCACACACACAAATGCATACATTCATGAACACATCAGAAATAAAAATTTAAGATTTAAAAGTAAAATACATAAAATTATATACAGTAAAATATTGTAAAATTAAGTTCAAACTGTAATTGTTGAAAATAAAATTTCAGGACAAAGTTTTTGGATTTAAAATAAATAAATAAACATACAAAACCCATGTAAAATGTTAAAATAAAATAATTAAAATTCAATGGAGCTGAAATAGTTTAAATTAAAGTTAAAATTGAATAATCTAAACTAGAGTTTAAAAGGTAAATATTGTAAACAAAATAAGTAAGAAAATAAAGAAAAAAATGAAAATTAAAAAATGAAAAAAAAGGAAAAGTAAAATAATTGTAATTTTAAAAATACATTAATTTGTTTAAAAATAAAATAGATCCTGTCCTTAACCCTACCCCTACCAAGCCGAAATAAAATAAAATAAAATAAAATAAAATATTTACTAAGACTGCTGGTTACATTTATCTAAAACAGAAGAATATTGACTGCACATATTCTTCCCATAACACACATTTGTATTGATATTTGTTAATATTGATATCTCTGCTAGCATTCACAGCAATTTGCACTGTACAATCCTAATATAGAGATGGTATGTGACTCACAGATAACAATGGTCGACAAGACATTAAGCACACCATAAACGCGTAAGTGATCTCTGTAATCGAGAAATAATTTGAATAGAAAAAAGCTGTCTATTTTGCTGTTAAAAAAAACTTCTTTTTTTTTTTTTGCTGCTGGGTAAGCACTTCTTATTAAAGCTCAGCGTCTCTGCTAACATGTATAGTTTAGCATGATTAGCATGCACCTCAACTTCCTTCCCTCAGGCAAAGTCAAAGAGACTCTTGCTGACAGTCCAGCTCATGCAGACCAGAGCAGGTTGATGTTACTTTCACACACCTTCTGCTATACTGCACACACCTCTGGAACATCATGTGTGAAAAATCAACCCTCCTTTGCAGATAAAAAATTCAGCAGAGTGTCAGGGCATCACACACACACACACACACACACACACACACACACACACACACACACACACACACACACACACACACACACTCTGAAAGAAGCATGCAAGAGTATTATTAATGCAGTGGTTGCCAGCAGCAGACTGCACAAACCAATCATTATCTGGGCTATCGAGATACTGTTGCTTTATCACTGCAAATCTGGTCAGGAAATTGTGTTTAGCTCAAATAATAAGAAAGATACTTAGATGTTGCTGAAGCAACGCACATCTAAATGGTCATAGGACACAAGATGAGTCAGATTTTGTTTATGTACCTTGCAGCGAATCTGTTCTGTGTGCAGCTCCTCATGGTGGTCGGGTAAAGGCACAGAGAGCTTTTGCTTAAAGTCCCTCAGCTTCTCGTGCGATGCAGCAATTCCTTTTTCACACTGATCCCAGTCCTGCACACATAACCAGAAAAAAAAGTGAAATCATGAGAAAGAGCGAGCATGATAAATAAATGCTTATGCCAGTATAATCTGCACATTATACACAATTACGTATCGTAGAAAAATTTACCTTAGCAATTTTTAAGCTTTAATGCAACATGCTTATTACAACACTTGAGGAAAAATCAGAAAGAGATGTTCAGAGATCATCACATTTTTAATGAGGAACATAATAGAGAACGTCATATGTAACCAATTATTTATTTAAACATGGGCAGAGCAAAGGGTCATGGTCCTGAGACACAAGAGAGACAGATAATCATGCAGAGATAAAGCAGTGAGCTACCTTCTATCATGTAATCCGAGAAAACAGAGGGATGTGGAAGAGAGAGGAAAAGAGAGAGACAGAGGCCGAAGGAAAGAGGAGCCATTTTCCTTTTGCAATCCAAAATTGTTGTCTGTGTCCGAGTGTGCTGCATCAAAATGGAGTGGATGACTGCCTGTCCCTGCTGCCCTGTGTTGGCAGCGCAGCACCGCTCGGACTCCCTCCCGCATCCTGCCTCCTACAGTACTAAAGATATTTCTCTCGCTGCCTCTTTCTCCCGTTCTCTCTCTTTCATCCCCCTCACACGCACTCACAAAACACATCACACACTCTCTCACTCTCGTTATGCTAACTCGCCTCTATTTGCTCTGTAAGGTCAGATGCAAAGTCCTTCTGTCTCTCTTTTCTTTTAGGAAAAGAACTTTGAACGTGAGATCCATTTATAGGTTTGAGAAAGTTTGGTTAGTATATTTCATTTTTGTTTTTGGATTATTCAACAGTTCAGCCATGTTTCTGTATTTCTGATATTTGTAGTGCAAAATAGCTTTCAAAGTAATGAACAATCCCTGATTTCACTAAAACAAAATAACCAATAATATTTAAACAACAAAACAATCTGATCCTGAACATTTGACTATAGATGCACCCCATTAAAATCTATAGAAGATGTTGTACTATAAAAATCCTAACCTGTAACACATCGTACAAACAACCAGAATACACTGCAACAAGTACATCTGCAACAATGAAACAGCACATCATAGATAGAGTGGGCTCCAAAAGTCTGAGACTACATTGAATTTTTTTTTTAAAAACTAAAAACAAAAGCCTAAATATATATATTTTTTTAAGATTTAAAATCAATTAATTTAAAATAAATAGTTTTAAAACAAATATATTTAAAATTATTAAAAAACATTGCACAAAATTAGGTATTATTTATAGGTTGTTAATCAAATACAACAAAATTACAAATGAAAAACTTCTGAAATTAATACAAATTTTTCATTTTTACACTCAAGTTGTAGTTATAATATAATTAGTATCAAAAAATAAACAACAATTAAATTGGTAAAAATACGTTAAAAATAGAAGCATTTTTACCAGTGGTCTCAGAATTTGATCCTATTATACATAATCAGACATGTGCAAAAACCAACCAACTTACAGGAAAACACATTCATCTAAAAGAAATTACCCAACAAATGCAAATAATCCACCAAAACGACTCAAAGATTTGCTATCATCTGGAAATAATGAACTTCCTCCAAACAGCAAAAGTCATGTAGTGCTTGTACTTTGTCAATGCCTATGTTCACATGCGCACGAATAATGCGATTATTTCCAATAATCAGAGTAAGGACTTAATTGCATTATGATGTTTACATGTCAAGAGCAAAGCTCTTCATTCCCGTTTACATGCAATTTCCATTATTCTTATTATTCGCTAAGAATTGTGGTTAATTTTTTACTGCCATTATACCCCTGCACAGCACAAATGATGGACTCAGAAAGAGCAGGTGTGTTACTGGCCGCTCTTTTAATTTATTTACATCTAATGCATAAGGATTTTGTACGGCTGTATTCCACACTTTTTCAGTGCAATAGAAATGTGACAGCAAACGAATGGCCAACGCTGCCGTCGTGTTCTACTTGCCGCTTCTGGATGAGGGTAAGGAACAGAGACTGGTGGCAGCGAGTTATGTTTTCCCCAGGAATGCAATGCTTTGTTCCCCACCATCGTTTCTAATCTGCGTATTATTACAGGTGCGTGTCACATCATTCATGTATGTCACGAGCACAGCGCACTTTGGTCAGAGTGCAAATACTGCGATTAAGGTGTTTACATGCCTGTATATTTCGATTAAAATCGGCATACGCCACCTATGTTAATGCAATTATGCTTGCTGCGATTATGAGCTTAATCGCATTATTTACATTGAAGTATTGCATTTACATGAGTTAAAGTTTAATCACAATATTGTCAAAATCTCATTATAATCACATTAAGAGGGTGCATGTAAACACACTCAATGATACGAACTACTAAATCTAGCAAATAAGCAACCAGACAAACAGTAAGTGCACGCATTTACTCTTAACTCACCCTTAGCAAAGAGAGCAGTTCTTTCTTCCTCTCATCGAGACGGATGTTAATGGTCCTCCAGCGCTCCTGCACATCAGTCAGCTCAGTGTGAAGTGAGGCCTCCGCTCTGGCATCAGCCCACAGGAGGAGTTGCCTCCCGGCCTCCACCGTGAGGATGTAGCTGCCCTGTTGCCTCTGGAGCACACGCTCCTTTAGCTGGGTGGAGAGAAGGGGACATCCAGGGTACTTCAGGCTATTTGCAGGAAGCCATTATTTCTACTTTAATGTAAATATCTTTACCTGTATGTGGTCTAACATGCCACGGATCTGCTGTAGTGCTACTGTTGACCCTTGTTGTTGCTCCTCTGGTTCCATTGACACTTCTTGCAGCCAATGACGCAGTTTCTCTATCAGTTCTGTGTAACGCTGCCACTGCCGAACCAAACTGTCAATAATCCCCCGTCTTTGCTGGGCCCGCCTCACCACACCTTGCCACTGGTTACTAAGCAGTGCCAGTTTCAAGCCAAATTCATCCCTTTTGGCCGAGAGAAAAAAAGAGAGTCACTACTTGTATGAATGAAAGAAGAAGAAGAAACGAGTAAACAAATGTTACCTGTCTTCCACTTGTCCTTGATTCAGGAGCTGATGTCCATCATTGATGATAGAGTATAGAATTTGTTGTTGGCTAAACATCTCTACTTGGAATAGCTATCCACACACACAAAAAAGTAAAGCAGTTGTAAAAGTAGGTAATTAAACTATGACCCAATGCATTTATGTTGCATATTTTGATCATTTTTAAACTGAAAAATTTTATTAATATAGCCATCTTATGAAGGTTTCACCACAAATTTGCATTGAGTTTTGAAATAATAACTGAATATTGACACAGAAAAAAATGCTGAGGACAAAATTGTCTTAATAAGAATAATAAATGTTTCTTGAGCTGCAAATCAGCATATTAAAAATGATTTCTGAAGGATCACGTAACACTGAAGCCTGGAGTATAATGGCTGCTGAAAATTCAGCTTTGCCATCACAGGAATAAATGACATTTTAAAACATATTAAAACAGTTATTTTAAATTGTAATAATGTTTCAAAATATTACAGTTTTACTGAATTTTTGACCAAACAAATGCAGCCTTAATAAATAAAAGAGCATAAGAGACTTCTTTCAAAAACTTCTAGAAAATCTTGTTGACCCCAAACTTTTTGAATGGTAATGTAAATGCAGCTTTACATTTGATGTGAACAGGCCTTTAGTTGTAGTCATTCTAAAAAAGTCTTTTTTTAATCAGTACCTCATGCTCTCTCTGCTGGTCTAGCAGGCTCTGGTAGTTTCCAGAGATCTCAGCGGCAAGTTTCTGTTCTGTTTGAGTAAGGAAGTTCATCCAAGCATCACACTTCTCCAAGAAGGTCTGTCTTTGCAATACCAGGGCTTGCAGTTTACTGCACAAACACAGAGATGCAGACAACAGAATATTACACACTTCTAGAGGAGAAACTGAAAATCTACCATAGATCAACAGTAACCACACATACCTGAATCTCTCTATCGTGCGAGCAGAGTTAGATGACCAGCTCCTGTTTAGGTTCTGCAGACGCTTGATTTCATTATCGTTGAGGGAAAGCTGATAACCCAACTCATTCAAACGTTCCAAATCAGGAGAAAGACTGCTCAGCTTTAACATTTGTGTCTACAGGCACACATACATATGAGAAAGTTCAGAAGTGTTTATACAACCCTATAATTTTACAGGAAAACAAATTTCACCTTAAGTTTTTCCATGTGTTCCTGCACAGATGAGATATCAGGAGAACCGATTGGGTCTGGTTCCTTCAGAACCTTCTCAGCTTCTTCTGACCAGTGGCTCAGAGAATGTAACTCCTTACAAAACCGCTCATAGTCCCTCATACCCACCTTGAGGACAGGAAAGAGAGAAAAAAAACACATTTACACTTGATAAGCTTTACAGTCTGGCATCTGTGAAAGTGACAAAATGATAGTCACACATGAAAGAGTGTCAAAACTATGAAAGGATAGTGTGAAAATTATATTATTAAAAATAATATTATTTAATTTAAAATACATACTACCATTTGAAGGTTTGGGGTCAGGAAGATTTATTTATTTATTTTTGAAGGAAATAAATACTTTTATTTAGCAAGGAAGCATTAAATTGATCAAAAATAACAGTAAGGTTTAACATAATGTTACAAAAGATTTCTATTTTAAATAAATGCTGTTCTTTAGAACATTCTATTCATCTAAGAATACTGAAAAATATTCTACTAAAATATTAAGTAGATAATAAAAATAAATGTTTCTTCAGCACTAAATCAGCATACAGAATAAGAATGATTTCTAAAGGATCATATGATTCTGAAGACTGGAGTAATGGCTAGTGAAAATTCAGTTTTACAATCACAGGAATAAATTATATTTAAAAATACATTAAAATAGATAACTTATTTTAAATTGTAACAATTTTTCACAGTATTTCTGTTTTTACTGCATTTTTCAATCAAATCAAATAACTTCATCCTTCGTGAGCATAAGGGATCCAAACATCAAATAATTTTACCCCAGCTTTTAAACAGCAGTCTATATTTTATTAAAATAAATGTGTGAAAACTGTATAAATGTTCTGTGTCTGTGTGCACAAGTTAAAATCTGAATCATCTAACCTCTAGCAGAGACTGCTGTCTTTGGAGGGTATGTCCAACTGTTGCTAATCGCTGAGTGAGTGACAGGTGGTCTGTATGGAAGGTTGTCATGGCAGAGGGGTCCACTTGATGCCTCAGCTGCTCTGAAAACTCATCCAGCTGCTGCAGGACAGACTCTACGGATCCCTCAGTCGCCATAAGGCCCTGCACAAATACCAGTTTTACAAAGAGGAATACTGTGGCCCTTGCTACAAGGCTTTCACAACAGCACACAGTTGTCATAATTAGCAATAGCTTACATACTTTTGGATCGCTAACATAATCCAAGCACGCAAACATTTAAGAGGCTTCCAAACCCATCATGCATTGATAAATCCACACCTTCACTTCCTGTTCTGTGACGTCCCTGTGGGTGGCGTTCTTGAGCAGCTGTTCCACCTGGTCCTCTAGTTTCTGGATGTCAGTGCTGCTCTGAGCATGAAGTGCTTTGTAATGCTTCCACAGTTGCAGCAGGCTCTTACTCCTCCTCAGCTGATCTGAGATCTGCTCCAGCAGCGTGTTCCACCTGAAAGCAGATCAGTAGAAGATTAATGATTTATAAACACTTTGTACTGATCAGTGTCTTTATTAGTTACTAGATGTTTCTGAAACTCACCTGAGATTTACATCACCCAGTGCTGTGTTGAGTGAATCGCTCACTGAAGGATGGCAATGCCTCAGCAGCTGTTGCGTTATGGAGCCCAGTTTCCGTAAACTGCTCTCCTGTTTCTCCAACTCATCTTGTAAACTCTGAGACACACAAAAACCTGTGGTGATTTTAGGTTCTTTCTCGATATAATGCTAACAAAAGCTCATTCATGTTTTGCGACAGACTAGCACCTCAAGGTTCTCCACTTGAACCTGCACAGCTTCTGGGGAGCCAGTGAGAAGACGCAGACGAGAGATGGTGTAACGTCCCTCCATCAGGTAGCCCTGAATCTCCTCATATGCTTGTTTATACAGAGTCCACTGCTCCAGCACTGACCGGAGATTGACCGTCTGCTGCCCGATCTGCAAGAACACACAAATCTCATTTAGGACTGATAATCTGTGTTTTGGTGAAAATTATGAACAATACTGTAATGAAGATTACAAAACTAGATGCATTAGGTGAAACATACCATGTGATCCAGATTGGCCCAAGACTGGTTTAGACCTTTTAGAGTGTCCATAATAACAGACCCAGCCTCGCCTTTCTTATCCTGAATTAATAAGCATCCCTTTTCTTCAGCCTTCTCCAGATCTTTCTCTTTCTCCTTTACCAACACTTCCATTTCCTAGCATACAAAGACAGAGACAGTCAGATCAATACTTCAAAACAACAAATCACATAGAATATTTCTGGATTATCTATGTAATCTTTACTCATGAATCCATATACTGTGCATTATGTAGACCCTAACAACTAGGGTGCAGTACCTACCTGACAATCTTTGAGTGCATTCTGGGCTGAGGAAACATCCTCAATCCTGTGCTTCTTTTTGAGTTTCTCTTCCTGTACACTAAACCAGGTCTTCAAGGTCTGAACCACATTCTCAAACTCTAACCAACTTTCAAGCAGACCCTCTAAAACCTGAATCTGTGAAACACAAAAGACACCAGTTTGATATACGACAAAAATTAAAGGTAAATGACACACAATAGGATCAAAAAGTCACAGTCTACTTGTAAAAACACTTATGTTTAGCATTACTTTATTTTTTATTGCTTACTTTTTATTACTTTTATTATTTTTACATTATAAATTACATTATCATAACAACTGTAGTGAAAAGTTCAGTTGAAAAATTGGTATGAATTTCTGTCTTAGTATTTGATTTGTCCCATTTTTTGCAGCATTGGAGCTGCATGAATTGTACAAGTTCACACAAAACCTGATATTCCATGTTTTCCAGCACAATGTGAGAATTTTCTACATCTATGCCTAACCTTCTCTGTAACGAGTCCCTGCAGTATCTGCCAGCGGCGGTTCATGGCCCCAAGACGCTCAGCAAAGTCTGTTTTGTCACTGCGTTTCCCCTCCACATCCTGACTGCTGATTTGCAGAACTGACTGATTCACAAAGTCCACCGTCAGCTGCTTACAGGACAGGTCAATCCGAAAACCCTGTTGAGAAGAGTAAATAAAGAAAAAGAGAGATTTGGTGTCTTGAGTATGAAGTACAAAATGACTAATGATATGTTATATTATTTCAAAAGTCTTGAAGAATTTTTTTGCTACCTTGTATTTTTGAAGGTACATTTGCACAGCCTCTGATCCCACTGCCCCCATGATCTTCTGCTGATCCTCTTGGATGATATTCTCCATGAGGGATATCCAGCTCATTAGCTCAGTTATTGCATGGCGGGATGGCAGCTTCTCCATCTGCAGCTGTTGATCAGAACAGGAATGCTAAGATTAGCATAGGCACGTGAGGCTGTTCATTATCTGCATACCCTTCCT